>WEDG01004983.1:0-292494 GCA_017591395.1 Schistocephalus solidus | reverse complement strand
GTGAGGTCAAATGAAACTGAGAATGCCATTTTCTACAAGACTCTCTACTAATCTCCTTCCTAGACAGTATGAAGTCAACTTCTATGAAGGAAAAAAGAGGGACTAATATGGGGGCATCACGAATGAGCGAGCGCAGTCGCTTAGAGTGCACGAATCTGAATCCCAAGCCACAGCTTTCCAGAAAAAAAAACGCGCCCCGTCGAAAGCAGATATGTAATTTGGAATATATCGCAGCATAAAATTTGCTTGTATTTTATCCGTTCTTCGGTTTCTGAGCTGATTTTCTCAATGACTTGAAAAGCCTGCTAGTTAACTGGGTTAGAGATATGGGTCATAGTTCCTCGAAGCAAAAAATCTATTATTTCGTCAGACGACGACTGATTATTACAGGACGAGGTGAACGCTTGAGTAATCAGGGGATCAAGATGTTCAAGAGGAACAAAAGCAATTTAAGAGTTAATATTATCTGCAGAGGGCTGCGGAGTCTCGCATACGCTAGATATGTCTCCTCCCATTATTCTATTACTCAAGGATGAGGGGAAGCTGCAACCTTGCGTCATTTTGGTAGTTGCTTGAGAGACATCGTAAACCACTAGACGGAATTTCGGTTTACTTAAAAGAAAAAAGTGGCTAAACAATTTACAAGAGTATAATTTAAAAGGCTAAAATTGCAGCTTATTTCATACAGTAAATAGAAAATGACGAGCTGGGCACAATTTCAAACCACACTTATGCAAAGTGCAACTAATTTATACAATTGATTATTTAGCCGGCAAAAATAATATAGTACAGTAAAAGAAATTTTATTAAACCATCAGCGCGAAGGTCAAGGTCGAAGGCGGTTGGTTCAAATTTGAAGATAAGTGAATTCTCAAATTTTCAACTGATTTCTACGTTTCCTGTAGAAAATATTAGCTTAATTATTGACATTTAATTGTATTTCTACCTCATCATCAGCTGCACATACCTGCAGTTATTGCAATTGCAAAAGGGAGAAATATAAGAGTTTTTAAACTTTTTCACCCTACATAGCCTCATTAAATTTCTCGCAGATTTACGTCAAAACGACGGAATCTAAAGGCTAATTCTAGAAATAAAGTTGAAAAATTTGTAAGTTTACCTTATTTCCAGCGAAGAATAATTTGTAGTAACTGGTATACCAGTTGATATAATTTTTCATCCTACATAGCCTCTTCGCTAATTCTATTTTTCAGTTTAAACTCGTTACCTAGCAGATATTTGCTTGCAGTGACTTGCTTAAAATATTAAATCTTTTATTCCGTAAAACGTTACTAGTAACAATTTTTCCTTCGTATTATTGATTTGAAAAAGTACTTATATTTTTAAAACCAATATGAAACCCCAGTCAGTACTTAGACGCAAACATCCTCTTCGCGTAAAAACTTCCACTAGAACAACCCACCTTAAGCATGAAGAAATTAGACCTTGACGCCCTGGAAAACGTTAATACCTTTATGTCTAAATATGGTTCTCTCTTCACGATCCTTGGTACCATTTTTTTGAGGGAAAGTTGTCTTCACTCACTTCTCAACAATGCGTGAAACTAGAGCCTTTTTATAAACATGGTCAGTACTGAGTCACTTGACCGACATAAGAGAAGTTTCAATTTTCTTTTTAAAAAAACGTTCCCAAGAGTAAAAATCCCCTGGACGTTGCATTTCATTTCCTTTACTCGTGCGGCTTTAACTTTAAAGTCGCTGAAGCTAAAAGGTTATCTCCCCGTAGTAAAAAAACCCTCCTATTCTGGTCAAACGTTTTTCAGCGATTGAAGTTGACCTTATTTTCTCTAGGCATGAGCACTCAGCTCAATATTTGAAAAAAACAGGTTGTTTATCTGTAGGGATAAAACCCCAATGGAACGTCGGGTTTCACCCTCATTAGCAAACAAGAAGCCTTGGTCTACACCTTCAATACCAAAGGTTATCTCAGAGGTTTTTCCTGTAGCTAAAGCAAGCCCACGGCCCTCCGGATCGACAGGAATTTCGATTCCAGCTGAATCTTCACCCGTTAACCTTGTTTCTGGTTTGAGGGAAATTGTGTCAACTCCACTTCTTTCTCATCCCAAGCAAACCATGCCGGCTATACCTGCCAAATCTACTAACCCTAAGAAAACTCCTAGTAAATCTAAATCTGTGGCTAATCCAGGCTTTAAGATCAGCAATGGCATTACCGATGGGAAACCTGCTAACCCGTCAGCATCTACAACAGCTGCGAACGCTAACGTTAGCATCTTTCCCAACCCAAAAATTGTCCGAAATCCACAAATATGTAACGCTTCTAATTATGCTACCAGTTTTTCGAAATCAATTATTCCTTTTTTTCAAATGCACGTTTTTCCGCCAATTTTCGCTAACGTCCCTCAAAAATCTCATTTCTATGCCACCTCCTATCTTTCAAAGGCCACAATATTGCCTTCCCTTCCAAGGTTTTCATCCAAATATGCCGCTGTACAATAATCTCAGTTCTCTTAACAGTAACATTTCGACAAATTGTAGACCAGAGCAATTTTGTTTCCGACCTTTCGTTTCTTCTTTCCAGTTTTTCTTCTCCGCCACCAAATTATCCTTTTTTTTATAAATACTGATGAGCGTAACCTGCCGCTCAGGGAATACGCTCAGCTTAGTTTCACTCAATTCGAGGTCAGTTGTAAATAAGATGGCTGAGCTTAGAACAGTAGCCTTTGAGCTTGATCCAGATGTGCTGTGCATCACTGAATCCTGGGCTCACTCTCTTATTTCTGACCCGACGCTTGCTATAGATAATTTCAATTTGAACCGACAAGACCGCGCTGAAAAAAACGTGGCGGTGGTTGCCTCCTTTATATTAAGTCATCCTTTGTACATTTCCCTTTTCATCTGAACATTTCGTCTTTTTTTCTGGAAATGTATGCTTTTGCTTCAGTCATCCTCCCGCACAATAAAAAAAGCGGTAATTGGCTGTGTCTATAATCCTCCGTGTTATTCTGGCAATGAAAGCGAGCTCTGTGAACTATTTGAAAAAAAGTTGCAGACACTCAGTTTGATGTCAAAAATAATCGTAGGTGATTTTTAATCTGCCAGACATTGACTGGCAGGCCAATTCCTCTCCGCCTAAACATCAGAAATTGGTCGATACTATTAACTTTTACAACTGTCCCAACTGGTCAGATCAGTTACTAGAAATGACAACATTTTTAGATTTAATTTTTTTACAAACGATGTTCACCCTCTCTTTATGAATTTCCATCATGATCTATTTACAAGTGATCATGCAATAATTCACTGTTGTTTTCCAATTCCCCTTCTTACGAAGCCTGAGGTTAAATGCAATAAACTCGACTTTGCTAACATAAACCATGAAACAGTAAATAATTTCGTTAGCACTCTAGATTGGCATAGCATATTCTCAATCAACGATCTAAACTTTTTCCGTGAGCTATTGCAGAGCCTCACAGAAAAAATCCAGGCTTTTATCCCGTTTAAGATTTTTAATTCACATTCAGCTTCTTCTACTGTTCCGCATTTTTCTCCAGAACAGACTTAAAAAAATTACGAAAGCAACTTAAAGATTCATCTAAAAGCTCTTTGTCAGTTCATTTAAGGATTGCACAAATATTTGAATTAGCATCGAGAATAAGGCTCGCGCGAGATAAGCGTAGGGAGTCTCGAGCACTAAGTGATGCCAATTCATCCAAATCTGTTGCTCAAATCTTTCATGTTCGGTCATCGGCTAAGCGTCTGAATGTAACTCCGCCCTTACTCGACTGTAACAGAAAATTTGTTACAGATGATTTGGGCAAAGCAAAATTGTTAAACTCGTTTTTTGCCAACCACTTTACCACTGAAATTAGCCCCCCACTCCCACAATTCCTCTGCTTTCAAATTCGCTTCTAACAACTATTAATTTCTCGCCTTCATGTATTCAAAAAGAAATAGCTCACCTAAAAAAATTCACATTCAGTTGGAACTGATAACATTCCAAACTCACTTATTAAACAGTTAAGGGATTTTCCACCTTTACTAAGCAAATTATACTCAGTATTTCTCGAAAATGGTTTCTTCCCCGATTATTGGAAAACTTCTATTATAATACCAGTTTTTAAATCTGGTTCCCGCTCGGACATTCATAACTATCGCGGTGTTCATAAAAACGCCCTCTCTTGCTAAACTCTTCGAAAAACAAATTGCAAAAACAAATCACGGATTTTTTTGCATAAGCAATAAAATTATCAACTTTTTCCCAACACGGCTTCTTACCGGACCGTTCTTGTGAAACCTGCCACATGTCTTTTCTAAATCTACTAACCTCTCTTCGTAATGATCATCTATCTGTAGTAGTTATATATTTTGATCTTAGTAAGGCATTCGATAAGGTGCCTCATAAACGACTTCTAGCTAAACTAGAAGCTATAGGATTTCGTAGTCCCCTTACTGACTTTATTAGATCATACCTAAATGATCGAAAACAAAACGTTTTAGTAGGGTCCTCATACTCAAGTGCTACCCCGATTGTTAGTGGTGTCCTTCAAGGTACCGTATTAGGTCCTTTGTTGTTCTTACTGTATATAAATGATATTTCATCGATAGTTAAACATTCTCAATCTTTTTATTTATGCTGATGATCTCAAATGCGTTTATTCTTTCTCTAACTCTACAACCGAACGGTGCCTAGAACAAATTCATTCAGACTTAGACGCTCTTTCGGCCTGGAGCTCCACATGGCTAATGGAGTTCTCACCTACTAAGTGTCGCTACATGAGTTTTTGGGCCTGTAAGGCTGCCGCAACCCTCTTATCATTGAAGGTTGCCATATGATTAAATGTTCCTCCATCAAGGACTTGGGCTTAAGCTACACCAATAAATTAGATCTTTCGCCTCATGCCGATAGAATTACGGCCAAAGCTGCTCAGATTTGCCGCTTTATTTCTTATAATTTCTACCTTCCTGAAATTAAATTAAGACTTTATCGTATGTTTGTACTTCCCATTCTTGAATTTTTGCTGTCCTTTCTTCGGTTTGATGAACGAATCTAGCCGTTCAAAAATTGAAAAATGTTCAAAGAAATTTCACCAAAAAACTCCTATATCCGACTCTTTTAACTACTTCCTACTCAACAAGATGCCAGCTAACGAAGCTAAAAATTTCTTTTGGGTCAGGAGACTTGAAGCAGGCTTTTGTCTCCTTTTTCGTCTTAATAATAGTTCAACTCTCCCAAAGCTTTCTGTCATTACCCCCGTTAGTCTTCCTTATAACCTAAGAAATTCTGAACTAATTATACCTCCCCTGCATCCTCCACGTGTAAACGCTCTCTCTTCCTTGCTTCTAGGTATAGTTTTTCTTTGGAATAACTTGCCAATTGAAATTAGGTCGTTAACTAGTCTATCTGCATTCAAGCGAAGACTGCACATTTATCTTAACACTGATTCTATTAACCTTTTTATTTTTCCTCATCTTTTTCCCAGTAGCTTTCCCCATGACTCGGAGAAAAGGACCATCGGGAATTTGAGTAACCCTCTTGAAACTATATTTACGCTACCTGGAGACGCCCATGAACTATAATGTCTCCTTATATCACCCGTCCTCCAAACGATGACGTCACTCGGACGTACAAATTCGGTGGTCCACAGTCTTAAATGCTGCGGTTTCTTTGGATACTAACCATCATCAGAATTCAATTCTGGATCCTATGATACTGAGGACTTAAGTTCATTGACGCATTTTTCGTGAGATTCTGTTTCATACGCCTAAGTGATCAAGAACGAATCACCTCGACGTTTCATTATCTCATTCTGAAATGCTACTGCAGTATTACCCTATTCTACCACCTGACTATTTTTTCCTAAGCGGTTTTTTCTCCTACCTTCTATTCGAAAATGAAGGCCTATTGAACTCTGCCTCCATTTTCATGGTAGGAGTTTTTTTCACTGCCTATTTTTTCTAGTTCACCATTAATTTTAAAACATCGCTAACTGTTGACATAGCAGTACAATTTATGTATTTGTACATTTTATCTGCACACATTGTCATAACTTTATTTCGTTTCTTATGTTTGCTTAGACAGTGCCTTGCCGGTGCTAACCAAATATAAATTCTAAATAAATAAATAAATTAATAGAAAGTTCACTGTTAGGGGCAAGAACCATGGTAAAAAATAAACCCTTTACTTATCTTTAAAAATCGGTCCACATTATCATTCCCGGCAAAACGTTTACCACGCATTCTATTTCTAGATAACAGACCTGATAAATCTTTCACAGTACCAAATGCACTGGATTTGCTGAGTCGCTTGAGTTGTCTGGGTTCCCAGCCATAACCAACACTGCCATACTATCGCCCTATTTCGATAACCGAAACAATCGACAAATCAGTCTACAAACGGCACATTGTATTTGCTTAGCTTAATTGCGACCTATGTTTCTGGCTGGAAATGGCAAACTAAAATTTTCAATCCGATATCCCATTCACTTTCTTACTTCATGACCGGTTTGCAAAGTGCAGTGTTTTAGGATGCCGTATTGGGCGAAACAACACGTTGCGTAGGAAACGAAAGAGGCGGTAGTGTAGTGCATGCGATTGGGTTATCGGCGTTAACCAACTAAGCGTGGGTTGACAGAATGAACTGCAGTCTAGCACTTTGGGTGTCAACAGAAAGATTTCGTTAACACTGACCCGCATTTCCTTGTCATGTGATGGCAATTATAATATCCGTTTTGGTTAATTTGTCTATGCAGAAAGGTATGCATTGAAGCTAGGACGCTACACATTCTTATAACGGTTGAAAAAGCTTATGTTACAACATGGTTAAATGCATACAACTTACATTTCTCCTACAGAACATCTCCTGCAATCAGGGGTTTGCAGCACTTCGTTTGCAAGAGGCTGTTCACTGGAAAGAGGATTGTTATATGACCCAGGTTTGTCTGCCACGCTTGTCAAGTTCCGTTGCATTGCATCGTATACATTAGGTTGTACTGCACTTCCTACAGGTGCGATCTGACACTCAAACACTTATGTGCGCTGCGTCTACGCAGTTTGTACTTTACGGTAATCCAGTGGGCCTGAATGCATTTTTGTGCTTGCTTGTTTTCAGGTTTACAAAAGTTTTCGAATGGTTAACCATGTAATGCTTGAAACCCGATGTCACCAACTAAGAATACTCCTTCAATTTGTCAGTTACAGCGACACTACCCGCAGCTTCCCGTTTCCTTATCATACTATTAAGGAAAATAGCACTTCGATTAATCAGCAGTTCAAATATGTCTTTTTGGCGTTACTTTCGCACATCACTATAATCCAATCCTGTCGCTCTAGGGGACCAATGTTGTAATTTCCCTGACTGTTCAAGCTATAGTCGAATACTACTTCCTTTCCTTCGCCACCCAGTTTGGTAACGTGCCGTCTGAGAGCAGTTTAACATACATTCCTGCACACCGCATACCAAACTACACCCATGATATGGGAAAGTTCAGTATAGTCAGTATATTATAGGGTAATAGTCACTACATTTGAAGACCCTATTAAAAATACTTTACCTACAATATGGTAGTCGAAATATACGTAACTTCAAAGCAGTGAATAACATATTCACGTAGAAAAGAAATTTTTTTGTAACAATGGAAGCTAGGCACATTCATTCACCGTCATCTCTATGTATGTGCAAAACTTTGGTATGATGAATCAGTGCCTTCCTGAGAGAATGAACGGTGTTTGTCAAGCAAATATTAATACAGTTTATGTTTGAATGTGTCTGTCGTGTCCGCCCGTACGATTTTCTCTGGGAGTCCGTTCCAGGCACCGACAAATCGCTACTAAAACGAGTGGTGGCGAATATCCAAGTTGGAAAAGGTTCCTTGAAGTTTGAAAGAATTCCCACGCATATTAGTTGTTGTGGCCAATGAAAAATATCTTCGAAGTATAGAGCACAGACGTGATTCCTTACCACCTGGTATGTCTTTATGAGATCACCTCAAATCTGCCTGTACTCAAGAGGGAAAAGGTTAATAGCGTCAAGTTTGCGATTATATGATAAAGACTTTAGACTATTCACGACTTTTTTCGCCCTCCTTTAGACCCTTTCCAACAGTTTTGTATAATTTTTCAACCACGTTCGGCACACCTGAACTCCATATACTAGGTGTGAACGAATACACTTCCCGCATATTTTTCTAAATATTTCCTTTGCGATATCTACGAAAGTTCTTTAAATGGAAAAGAGGACATTTGACGCCCTTTTGGCCGCCCTGACACATTGAGTGGAGGGCTTTAGGGAAGACAAAATGGTGATTCCGGGGTACTTTTTTTAGGATACATTTGACAGGCACCCTTCGTCAAGAACGTATTGATATGAGTTGCCCATCTTGCTTATCTTCTTCGTTTTATGACGCAGTGCGACACGTTTCTCAATGTTTAACTTCATCTGTCATTTATCGGACCATTCAGCTAGGTGTTTGAGTTATTCTTGTAAAGTCTGTTCATCAGCAGTGCATCGGATTGGTTGCCCTATCATGATGTCTTCTGAAAAAATGACTCCTGTGCTGTCTACTCCATTCATACAATCATTGACATAGGTAAGAAAAAGTAATGGCCCAAGAACGGTGCCCTGAGGTACACAACTCACAACCATTACGGAAATTGATTTTCGCATTGCCAATGCACATGGACTGTGTTCAGTTCAGTTCAGTTCTATTAAGAGGTTTCCTAACCAATTGAGAAAAAATTCCACCTTATTTCGGATTCTCGGACTCTTTAGAGTACCCTGAGGTGAGGAAAAAATACCAAAGGCTTTTTGAAGTCAATGTGGACGACATCAACGCTGGGATCCTCATATAATGACCTGGACTACTTCTCCGTTGAATAGAGCACATTGGTCAAACATGAGTGGTTTTGTCAAAATCCATTTTTGGCACGGTCAATGAAGTTTTTTCTTCGAGAAACTTCATGCTGGCCTTTTTAAATAATAAATAAACAAATCAATTGTATATTTAAGGCCCAGAGAGCCCCGTCATTTCAAACTTAGTATCGCGGTATAAATAAATACGAAGTGGATAATTGATGATTCTTTCCATCAATTTGCAGCAAAAAGACGCAAGGCTCACTGGTTGATAGATTTGAGCACTGGTTTCTGGATCCACCATTGTGAATAGGGCATACATTTGCTGATTTAAACTTACAGGGGAGGATGCCTCGATCGAAGGTTGAATGCAAAATGTACGAGAGTGGTCCAGAAAATTCGCTAGCAAGCTCCTTCCGGACTTTTGTTGGTAGTTGATCAAGAACGGAGACTTGCCGTCGTTAAGTGTAAGACGTTCCTTTTTCACATCTTCTCCTGTGAATTTGAGGTCCTCAATGACTGCATGGTTACTAAGTGTATGCAAGTTTGTTTGGTCAAAATCCGTTTCATCTGTAAAAACAGATGCGATAAACTGATTAAGGTTTTCTGCTTTATCTTGATTTTCAATAATGTCTTCGTTGTTTTCACCTATCAACACTGCGACCGTCTCCTTCTTTTTCTTAAACCGACTATTTATGTAGCTAAAAAGTACTTCTGGCTATTTGACGGCCCGTTACATAATTTCAGCCTTTTACTCCTTCCGTGATCGGCGGATAATTAACCTAATTGCATTTCGCTTGTGGCGAAATTCTTCGTAATGCATGGTTTGAGTTGTTTCTACATACCTTCTCCCAAGTTTATTCTTTCGGTTTAGTTGTCTTTTCGAATCTTGCGTGAACCAAACAGGGCAGTTTGCCTTTTTGACTTTTTTAATAGGGCAGTTGCGTTACATACATTCATTTATAACGCTGCTGAGAGTGTTCTTATTGACATCTAGATTTCCAGTACGAATGTTTTGCCAATTAAGTGTCAATAAGCCATCCCTCATCACAGCGAATTTTGCGCGCCAGTTCTTCTCCAATGCATCCGTTGTCTCCATTTGCTTGGCGTGCAAACAGGATTCCCAGAGCAGTATGACATGGTCACTTTTGCCAAGCGGCGGGAGCAACATAAATTCATTCAAATTAATTGGGTCCTTTGAAAGAACGAGATCAAGTAAATTCACCATTTGATCCTCTTTAACTCTCGTTGAAATTCTAAGATTCTGTAGGAGAAAGAGATTCATATTGAGCTTTAATAGTCCGGATATACCCAGTTTTTCAGCATATTCCGTTACCAGATTGCCCCATACGAAAAGAAAGAAAAATCTCTAATATCCTGGACCCGGGGGTTTGCTTTTAGTAAATATGGACTGCGCCCCATCGGTCTTCGTCTCTTAGCAGTAAGGACAATGAAAGGCAACCCCATCAGCCAATTTTTTAAATTTCCGCCATTGAATTATTTTCCCACAGGCGCAGACCACATGACTGGCAATCAGCTAATTAACCTCACAGTATCCTATTCCCTTAGCCGAGCTTATGGTATTCAAAATTTCCATGTGTGCGGACTGGCGTTGAGTGCGTACATTGATCCTTCTGCTTTTCACGGCTCCTGACGCTCTTACTATAATTTAAAGAAAAGCAAATGTTACAATATCTTCATGCTAACCTTTGAATGAATGAAGAAAGGTATTGAGAGCTAACAGAAATTGTACAGAACAGTTTACAGTACAGACCCGGCGACGTCTACTTAGAACTGACATTTATTATGGACACGTCTCCCGGTATGTTTTCTGGTAGGTTTCGTATTATACAATTACAGCCAACACGAAAATCCTATCAATGTCAGGTATAAAATACCGTACCCTTTCTATTGAAACCATTTTGCTAGGTAGGATTGAATGCATTACCTTTGAGATCTCCTTTCCCTGTTGACGGTGTCCTATAATTGGCTGGCACTATGTCTGATACAGGTAGATGCCTTAAGTGTCATGCTTTTATAAATTGAAATTTCATAAACCGGCAAAGAAAAGCCCATTTGTCTGGTTGTGTAAGAGGAAGATTAAACATAACATAGAGACGAAAATCCAAAGCACCCACATTCAGTGACCAATTATTTCTAGTCGCTCCGCGGTAAAGATTGAAAGGTAGGATCATATTTTCTGATAAACCAGAAAATATTCAAAAGACCATTTGGCGAGCATAATTTAGTTTTCAATAAATTCACATCAGGCCTTTACATAAGTATAACTGTGTAACTAAGTCAAATATGCGGGTAAGTAGAAAACATTGTACGGTTGTCAGGGTGGGGGAGGGAGGGGGAAAGAAACAAAATTGCGGTGCGTTTTCTGATCATGGTCAGAGGAAAGGTGGCCGCCGGGACGGGTAATTAGATGCGGGTGGCTAAATTGGTGGCTTTCGGCCACGGTAATTGCGGTGCCTGTTTAAAGTTCTTTTGGGCGCACAGGACCATTTTGCGTAGCCTGATTGCAGCTGCTTCTGCAGTAGCCAAAAGACGCTGTCCAAGGAATTTTGAAAGGTTGAGGGGACCTTGTAAATAACCCGGAAGGCCTCTTTGGCATTAACTCGATGGCCTGTGTCTACCTCATGCACGAGGATAGAGCTGTTTATGTTCTTTATCTGCCCCTTACCTAACCATGCTGGAAGGTGTTCTCGTACTCTTTTGGACAAACGCCGGCTCGTGCGACCAATATATTCTCTCCTATAGGAGCAGGTGAAAGAATAAATGCACATTGAGGTGGTCTGGGCTGGCAGTTTGTCCTTGCGCCCATCGTAATGGATGGGAGTAGTCGAGAAAATTATATCGGCATAAGCTGCTGGAAATGTGCTTGACACAGCTTGGCTTCGGCGCCTTCGTAGGAGTTCACTTGCTGCATCCCCTTGAAATGGAACCCTGATGAATAGTTGTTTCTTGTTTGCCGTTAGCATCGGCAGCTTTGGAGGTTTTTCGGTCATATTCTTTGCAATAAATATATATGGAAATCCATTCAATCGAAAAGTGCTTTCTACAACCTTAAGCTTTTCGTCAATGCTATCGGCCGAACAGATCATTTTCGCCCTTTCTATCAGACACCGCACTAGATAACGCTTAATGTTCAGCTGTACAAATCTCCCAAAGTGGGTGTATTCTCCGGACCACGTCTTCTTATGATAGACACTATGTCGAATGATCCCGTCAGGCCTTCTTCGTAGAAGCACGTCCAGGAAATCAAGCGATTCGGATTGATACTCTTCCAGTGTAAATTTAATTGACAGGTGCGCCTGATTTATGATATACATTACAGCTGAAATGCCCGTTTGTTCAGGTGCAATCGCTAAGATATAATCCACGTAGCGCCTATAATATGTTCAACGTTTTATCCGTGGACGAATTCGTTAAGCTTCCAGCTTGCCCATGAAAATATTCGCAGGAAGTGGGCCAAGGGGTGAGCCCATTGATACTCCATCTATTTGTCTGTATAATTTGTTTAAATGCAATAACCTCGACTTTGCTAACATAAACCATGAAACAGTAAATAATTTCGTAAGCACTCTAGATTGGCATAGCATATTCTTAATCAACGATCTAAACTTTTTCCGTGAGCTATTGCAGAGCCTCACAGAAAAAATCCAGTCTTTTATCCCGTTTAAGATTTTTTTAATTCACATTCAGCTTCTTCTACTGTTCCGCCTTTTTCTCCAGAACAGACTTAAAAAATTACGAAAGCAACTTAAAGATTCATCTAAAAGCTCTTTGTCAGTTCATTTAAGGATTGCACAAATATTTGAATAAGCATCGAGAATAAGGCTCGCGCGAGATAAGCGTACGGAGTCTCGGGCACTAAGTGATGCCAATTCATCCAAATCTGTTGCTCAAATCTTTCATGTTCGGTCATCGGCTAAGCGTCTGAATGTAACTCCGCCCTTACTCGACTGTAACAGAAAATTTGTTACAGATGATTTGGGCAAAGCAGAAATTGTTAAACTCGTTTTTTGCCAACCACTTTACCACTGAAACTAGCCCCACTCCCACAATTCCTCTGCTTTCAAATTCACTTCTAACAACTATTAATTTCTCGCCTTCATGTATTCAAAAAGAAATAGCTCACCTAAAAAATTCACATTCAGTTGGAACTGATAACATTCCAAACTCACTTATTAAACAGTTAAGGGATTTTCCACCTTTACTAAGCAAATTATACTCAGTATTTCTCGTAAATGGTTTCTTCCCCGATTATTGGAAAACTTCTATTATGATACCAGTTTTTAAAATCTGGTTCCCGCTCGGACATTCATAACTATCGCGGTGTTCATAAAACGCCCTCTCTTGCTAAACTCTTCGAAAAAAACTAATTGCAAAAACAAATCACGGATTTTTGCATAAGCAATAAAATTATCAACTTTTCCCAACACGGCTTCTTACCGGACCGTTCTTGTGAAACCTGCCACATGTCTTTTCTAAATCTACTAACCTCTCTTCGTAATGATCATCTATCTGTAGTAGTTATTTATTTTGATCTTAGTAAGGCATTCGATAAGGTGCCTCATAAACGACTTCTAGCTAAACTAGAAGCTATAGGATTCCGTAGTCCCCTTACTGACTTTATTAGATCATACCTAAATGATCGAAAACAAAAAAATTTAGTAGGGTCCTCGTACTCAAGTCCTACCCCGATTGTCAGTGGTGTCCTTCAAGGTACCGTATTAGGTCCTTTGTTGTTCTTTACCGTATATAAATGATATTTCATCGATAGTTAAACATTCTCAATCTTTTATTTATGCTGATGATCTCAAATGCGTTTATTCTTTCTCTAACTCTACAACCGAACGGTGCCTAGAACAAATTCATTCAGACTTAGACGCTCTTTCGGCCTGGAGCTCCACATGGCTAATGGAGTTCTCACCTACTAAGTGTCGCTACATGAGTTTTGGGCCTGTAAGGCTGCCGCAACCTCTTATCTTTGAAGGTTGCCATATGATTGAATGTTCCTCCATCAAGGACTTGGGCTTAAGCTACACCAATAAATTAGATCTTTCGCCTCATGCCGATAGAATTACGGCCAAAGCTGCTCAGATTTGCGGCTTTATTTCTTATAATTTCTACCTTCCTGAAATTAAATTAAGACTTTATCGTATGTTTGTACTTCCCATTCTTGAATTTTTGCTGTCCTTTCTTCGGTTTGATGAACGAATCTAGCCGTTCAAAAATTGAAAAATGTTCAAAGAAATTTCACCAAAAAACTCCTTTATCCGACTCCTTTTAACTACTTCCTACTCAACAAGATGCCAGCTAACGAAGCTAAAAATTTCTTTTGGGTCAGGAGACTTGAAGCAGGCTTTTGTCTCCTTTTTTTCGTCTTAATAATAGTTCAACTCTCCCAAAGCTTTTCTGTCATTACCCCCGTTAGTCTTCCTTATAACCTAAGAAATTCTGAACTAATTATACCTCCCCCCTGCATCCTTCACGTGTAAACGCTCTCTCTTCTTTGCTTCTAGGTATAGTTTTTCTTTGGAATAACTTGCCAATTGAAATAAGGTCGTTAACTAGTCTATCTGCATTCAAGCGAAGACTGCACATTTATCTTAACACTGATTCTATTAACCTTTTTATTTTTCCTCATCTTTTTCCCAGTAGCTTTCCCCATGACTCGGAGAAAAGGACCATCGGGAATTTGAGTTACCCTCTTGAAACTATATTTACGCTACCTGGAGACGCCCATGAACTATAATGTCTCCTTATATCACCCGTCCTCCAAACGATGACGTCATTCGGACGTACAAATTCGGTGGTCCACAGTCTTAAATGCTGCGATTTCTTTGGATACTAACCATCATCAGAATTCAATTCTGGATCCTATGATGCTGAGGACTTAAGTTCATTGACGCATTTTTCGTGAGATTCTGTTTCATACGCCTAAGTGATCAAGAACGAATCACCTCGACGTTTCATTATCTCATTCTGAAATGCTACTGCAGTATTACCCTATTCTACCACCTGACTATTTTTTTCCTAAGCAGTTTTTTTCTCCTACCTTCTATTCGAAAATGAAGGCCTATAGAACTCTGCCTCCATTTTCATGGTAGGAGTTTTTTTTCACTGCCTATTTTTTTCTAGTTCACCATTAATTTTTAAAAACATTGCTAACTGTTGACATAGCAGGACAATTTATGAATTTGTACATTTTATCTGCACACATTGTCATAACTTTATTTCGTTACTAATGTTTGCTTAGACAGTACCTTCTCGGTGCTAACCAAATATAAATTCTAAATTCTAAATTCTAAATAGGAACTGCACGTTCAAGGTACATTTTAATAGCAGTTCCTTGAGCGCATTTAATGGTATTCCTATATCGTGTTGACTGGAAGTAATGAATTCACAGATATAGTTAACTGTCTCTGTGACTGGCACATTCGTAAAAAGAGACGATACATCCAGTGAAAACTTCGTCATGCCAAATAGGACGAAGTCTTTCACGCCTTTAACGAACCCAAAAGTATCTCAGTAGCTATGTGAAGCTAGCTGATCCTGTTTGGGCTTTAGTTTGTCCGCTAACCATCTTGCTATCGCATGGTACGGTAAGTTCCTCATATCTTGGATGGAACGAAAGGGTGTGCTATCTTTTTGAATCTTTGGTAAGCCGTACAATCGAGGTACATGCGTGCCGATGAGGCGGGGGAGCTCTAGGTCATCTTCACTTATCAAACATTCCGTTTGAATTCTTTTCAAACAGTCAGTCAGTTGTGCTTCTACCTCATCAGTCCGATCCTTCTGCTTTTCTGTCTTTATAAACTTTTCCTTGTCCGATACAATGGCTTGCTGTTTCATAATATAATCTGTTCTGTCCATTTAGACAACGCCCATTCCCTAATCTGGCCTCGTTATGAGGACATCTTTGTTTTGCGGGAGATCTTTTAATTTCTCCATGTGCAACTTTGTCAGTAAGCCTCCACATTTCTAGCCCTTGTTCAAATATTGATAAAAACTGTTAACTAACGTAGACTTAAGGTATTGTACGCTGTCTGCCAAAACTGGGTGGAGGTCGTGAGTTTGATTAAGGAGGTTTTCAAACTGTGTAACTAGCTCCAGTTGGCGGGGTTTCTGACGCCGGCAGTAAAATTTAGGACCAAGTGATAAGTCTTCGATCGACGTTTTATCAAGAGATGTGGACGAAAGATTGTGTATGTACCGACTAGGGTTTTTTGGCACCTTCAATTGTGGTGTTCCTTCGTGTACACTCCGAAGGAGGTCAGATTTTTTAGTTCTCCACGTTCTTCCCCAATGGACGCCACATATTTCTCAAATTCCTGTCTCTCATTTTTGGCAAGGGCGTCAGAAAAGAAAAATGTATAAAGACAGAAAATCCGAAGGATCGGACTGATAAGTTAGAAGCACAACTGACTGACTGTTTAAAAAGATAACCAACGGAAGGTCTGATAAGCGAAAATGACCTAGAGCGCCTCCACTCCGTCGGTACGCATGTACTTCGATTGTACGGCCTACCAAAGATCCACAAAGATGGCAAACCCTTTTGGCCCATCCACGATATGAGGAACTCACCGTACCATGGGATATCAAAATAGTTAGCGGACAATCTGAAACCCATATAGGATCAGCAAACGCCACATAGCTATTGAGATACTTTTGGGTTCGTTGAAGGCGTAAAAGTTTTCATACTGAATGGCATGATGATGTTTTCACTGAATGTCTCGTCTCTTTTTACGAATGTGCCATTCACGGAGACAGTCAACTATATCTGTAAATTCTTTACTTCCAGCCAACGAGATATAGGAACACCAATGATTGCGCTCAAGGAACTGTTATTAAAATGTACCTTGAACGTGCTGTTCCTATTTAAAACAACTTAAACAGAGAGATAGATGAAGTATCAATGGGCTCACCCCTTGGCCCACTGCTGGTGAATATTTGTATGGGCAAGCTGGAAGCTGTACAGCTTCGTCCGCAGAGAAATCGTTTAAAATATTATAGGCGCTACGTGGATTATACCTTTGCGGTTGCATCTGAACAAACGGGCATTTCAGCTGTAATGGATAACATAAATCAGGCGCACCCGTCAATCAAATTTACTCTGGAAGAAGAACCATCCGGGTTCCTCCCTTTACTGGACGTGCTTCTTAGTAGAAGACCTGACTGGATCATTCGACAGAGTGTCTATCGTAAGAAGACGTGGTACGTAAAATACCCCCAATTTGGGAGTTTTGTACTGCTAAACTTTAAGCGTAATTAAGGGGGGTGTCTGATACAAAGGGAGAATAGGACGAGCTCGCTGAAAGCATTGACGAAAGCTTAGGGTTGTAGAAAGCACCTTTTGACAGAATGGATATCCAAAAAGATTTATTGCTAAGAATATGACCGAAGACCTCCAAAGCTGCCGTTGCTAACGGCAAACTAGAAACAACTATTCATCAGGGTTCCATTTCAAAAGGACACTGCAAGTGAACTCCTACGAAGGTGCCTAAGCCAAACTGTGTCAGGCACCTTTCCAGCAGCTCATAACCATGTAATTTTCTCGACTACTCCTCTCCTTTACGGAGCGCGCAAGGAAATACTGCCAGCCCAGACCACCTCAATGTGCATTTATTCTTTCACCTGTTCCTGTGGGGCAGAATATATTGGTCGCACGAGCCGGCGTTTGTCAAAATGAGTACGAGAACACCTTCCAGCATGGTTAGGGAAGGAGCAGATAAAGAACATAAACAGCTCAATCCTCGCGCATGAGGTAGACACAGGCCATCGTGTAAATGCCAAAGTGGCCGTCTGGGTTTTACAAGGTCCCCTCAACCTATTCAAAGTCCTTGGACAGCGTCTCTTTGCTACGACAGAAGCAGCTGCAAACAGGCTACGCAAAATGGTCCTGTGCGCCCAAAAGAACTTTAAACAGGCAACGCAATTAACGTGGCCAAAAGCCACCAATTAAGTCGCCCGCATCTAGTAACCTGTCCCAGCGGCCACCTTTCCTCTGACCATGATCAGAAAACGGATCGAAATTTTGTTTTCTTTCCCCTGCCTCCCCCACTCGGACAACCGTACAATTTTTCTTCTTACATGCATATTTGACTTAGGTACACAGTGATACTAATGCAAATGCCCGATGAGAATTTATCGAAAGATAACTTATGCTCACCAAATGGTATTTTAAATTTTGAATTTGGAATTTTCTCTACTCCAAAACCAGTTAACCTCCACATATTTCGAAAATAAGTGATTCTTCTTCCATACTTCACCTTCCTCAGCGAAAATCCTGTTCTTTTGGTTGAACATAAATACGACGTTCTTGTAGAACCTTGGGTTTTATTACCTATAAAGCCCTTCTTTCATCATCGCCGTCCATGGACCATACTTCCTGTATATTTATCATCTACGACTTCCTTACCCAAACCGTTGTGCTGGTAAGATATTTTGGTACTACCTTAAGCAGCAACCTACGTAAACTGGTTCGTACGTATGGCTAATCTCGCCTAATTTGACTTGACCTCTGATATGTTTAACACATGGTTATTCGCCAGTACACACAGTTTTTCAATTTTTATGAATGGATAGAAATAAAAAGAAACACTCATTAGTTCAAAATATCAGGTGACAATGACAAAGTCTGCGAAAACACGTTCTTATAATGTAAAGCATATAAAATTAATTATAAATGCATTCAGTGTATGTGTCAGTTCCCGGAGAAGTCATACAGCAACATAAACCTGATCCTGCATAACTCGACAGAAGCGGGAACTGCAATTGATAAACGATCTGCATGGATTTACTTAAAGTGCTGGTGTCCTTCAAATCTACCGTATCCGTTACTCCTTAACACAGACTGCTACGATACTACCTACTGCACTTTTCCTTGAACTTTGTAGTTTTCCCTAAAAACGACCACTTATCTTGTTTAACTTGTGTGCGATAACAACTTGCTGTCTTCTATGTCATCAACTTTCGCACCATCAGGACAACCAGGTTGCACTCGGTCGCTGATTGGTGAGTTCAGTGAACGCGCTCATAGTGGCCTTGCATTTCAGCCACTGGCAATCTGCGGTTGGGCCGTTAACCACGGATTTTTTCACTGGGAAACTCACAATTAACGCGTGCGCTTTTTATGGACTCGGAAAATCAAATTTTGGTGGTAATCGAATTTTTTAGATTTTTTCGTACCCCATACGTCGAAACACGTGCTATCCTGGAGGCCCCGCATGTAACATTAACGTAACTGAATTCCTGTACGACACACCGCTGAGAACTTAACAAAATGAATTGTTGATAATTTGTCGTCCCGCCCCTTCGCGGTATGTCATCTGGGCCCAGTGATATTGAATCATTAAGCGCCAAGAGCTCTTTATGAAGATTCGTTTCGTCAAAGGATACAGCCTCGATTATTGGACACTCACCGAAGTCGGATTCAAGCGGATTAAATGAGCTCTCACTCGTAAAATACAGATTTATAAATTATGAAGGAAGCTCCGCTTTTGCAACATTATCACCAATCAATATGTTTTCGCTAGTCCACTTTAGGGGAACAAGGTCTTCCTCTCAAGGGCCTTTTTCTGATATAACTGTAGAATAACTTCGGATTTCCCAGTTGAGGATTAAGCAGGACTTTTTCAATTTGAAAAGTTGCAGCTTAAATCGCTTGCAATACTTGTCGCTGATAAGCAAGTTTTCGCCCTCCATCAGGGTTCTATAATCCATTTGAGCGAATGTTGGGTCTTAGTATGCATTAACTCCACAGACTGTTAACTATGGTTTAGATGAGTTCCGTTTATTTAAGAAAAATAGGCTTACTTCTTTTATTTCGCTATTTGTCACATACAAATCTCAAGAAGTAGAATCAATGTAAAGAAATTGCAGACAAGTGAATATACACAGGGCATATAGTATATTGGTGTCGTAAAGAAATGTAGTCAAATAGTATACGTGCTGCTGCAGCCGATGTTTAAATGTTCCCACAGATTGAGACACAAAAATCACCTCGGGGATGTTATTTCACTGTTCCACGACACGGTTCGAGAAAAAATATTTGCTCACATCGAATTTTTCTTTAGAGACATGTAGTTAGAAGGAATACAGCCAGATATTATTTGTTGTGTCGAGTTGGAAGAAAGTAATCACACATGAGGGCTATGCTAGAATGATATAGAAAAGCTAAGTGCAATTCTAATGAATGGAAAATTTGTTGACAATAATATAAGAAGAATACGGAAGTTGACGCGGGTGTAGGCTTTAAACCACGCCTGGTTTTAATGAGCTGCAACTTTAAACGCAACTTTAAACCTTGGGATTATAAAACCCTAAAAGATTCCCCCGTCATCACATGTTGCTCGAATCAGTTTGGTATCAAAAGCCGATAACGTCCGTCATATTTTTGAGTGAAAAACTCCTCGCAACAAGTAACTCAGTTCGTTTTCATTATTGTTGATGAAATTGGTTCGGGAAATAAGGTTACCATTTACGACAAGAATGTATGCAAATATATATGCTCTTTGAGTCTACCAACTACAAACCAAGTCCACAGTTTGCAGCAGATAAGCAATGTGAACAATTGCCAGTGTTCTATGGAAAGGGCTTTCCGAAAGATAAACCCATCTTACAATGTTTTCGTCGCTTATGGAAACAACATTTGCTGCGTCATGATATATGAACAAGATAACCAAAGGATACGCATCATTGCATCCCCAGCGATAACGCAAAACGTTTATGGGTGTTCTATGATTTTCAAAGTGGGATAAATTGTTTACTGTAATTTTGAAAGGACTCTTTTCTACGGCTGTATGTCTCCACAACACTCAACGACCTACGCGTGTATGACATAAATCTCGGGTCTCCGTGCTCAGTTATGCTTAACTCAACTTATAGCCTAATTGATGCCTCTTTTCAGTAAGAATAAAAACTGAAAATAACTTTTTAGATACACCAATGCCTTTTATTTTGTACACTGCACCAGCGCCACAGCATTTATAAACTTTTGCGGTACTTCTAAAGGCGTTCTTGTGCTAATGCTTCCAACGGTCGAGTCATCACCCACTGAAAAAAAAGAACACAATAAGGTGTACTTCAAGCTTTGGCTGCCAAAAGGTTTGTTCAAGTATGCCGCCACTTTACCAGTGGTGTCATATAGATCCGCTGCAAGCATCCCATTCAATATTTTCTGCTATTGTAGTTTCCAAGCTAATTCAGTTGCCTCTATTTAATAATCAACCTCTTATAAATTTTGTCTCTGAAACATACTTTAGGGCATAATTTTCTCGATCGATACATTGCGGAGGTCCTTCCAAAATCAAGCGGATAATAAAACTCTCCTAGTTGCTACAGCTGCTGAAGATCGTTCGGTGGTCATTTGGGAGAACACAGTTGTCTCTTCTTGTGAATTGTGTCCCGAAAATTACAGAGCTTGGTGTCCTTTGTGGATTTTGGCGGCCACCAATCCATCTAATAACCAGGTTTGGTTCGCTGCTAGAATTTGGTGCGTTCGGCTGTGTAATTGGGGTCTGGTTGCGTCTGGCGAGGTAAGTGTCCAAGGATTTCTGTCACCTAGCCTGTTATTAGCGTTATGTTTAAAAACTTTTAAGTTTCATAAAGTAGGACATATCGTTTGCCTCTCAGGCATACCATCTTGTGAACAACTATCTTCGGGAAACGGTAGTAGGAAGCCAGTAACCTAACTGAACCATCCGGAAGTGGCCAATGCAGACGTTCATGAAAATCAAACCATATAAATAAATAAAAATTGGTAAAATAAAACAGAGACATAGGCCATCATAAGTTATTTATAATTTACCAGCTTGCTTTTCTCCAGGGAAAGTTGCAGTTAGTTAAATCATTTAGAAAAAAAACTGTGGTAGGTACGCTGCCTTGAATGAACTGATTGGTGACTGACACTTAATAAGGGCTTCTCTCTGCAACCCCTGACTGTTTTATAAGGCCTTGCATTATTTATTGAAACCATTGACAATTTCCGTTGGCTCAATGTGTACGGCTTCATGCGTTACCATGGCAAACTGAATTGAAGGGCTAAGACAAGCGATTGTTTCAGAACGTCATTTTTGGTAAAATAATATTTTGAGTGTCTTATATGAACTTGAAGTTATCACATCACATTCTCGTAACTGAGACAACTAGCTTACTAAAAGCTTGGCATAACGTACAGAATTACATTTGTTTTACGAATGCATGTTCTATTCATATTGCCGCAGACGGTCACTACCAGCAATTGTGCTCAGACCACCCAGTACAGGACAGCATCCCGAACCCGCTTGTGTCATAAATTCTTGCAGTAAATCAATTTCACCCCTATATTTTCTTGTGACAACCACAAACTGTAATATATTTCTGCCGTAAACAATCATTACTGACTATTCCACCTTATTTACACTTTTTCTGTAAAAGGTTTGCGCTATTGTTCATTAAATAGAGGCGAGTACACGAGTCTTATTTTTTACCCTTTACAAAAGAAGGGTATAATCCAATCCTGGAACTTGTGATCTATTCACCTATGATTTGAACTATTATTGCTGCCGGTCTTTGGAGATAAGAGAACAGCAACACCAGCCCTGCATCTTTTGAAGTTGCAGACAGGGTGACAGAGCACTACGAAACATGTATATACCTACTACCAAATTGTTTATTAGGACTCCAAACTTCAACCTCTTGACGGTCTGTCATACAGCCTGATCGGGCTTTTGGATTCGGGACTGCCATCTTGGAAAAATAGGCCGCCTAGAAAGTTTGACTGGTGATTTCTGATGACAGATCTCCGCGCTGTACTGTTACCTTGTCCTCGTGTGTGCTCAGTATTAGCGGCGAATGTCCACATTCCAGGTGTGTGTATAAGTGAAGAAGAAGAAGAAGGTTGTTCGTTCACCAGATTTGTGGCTTTATTCGTCTGAGCTTTCGAACTCTTACTGGAGTCCATCGTCAGCATTAGCTCTTGCCAGTAGTAAATCTACCCATACCGTTCTCTTGGTCTTGTTAGATGGACCATACTTCTGTCGAACGACATATTTGTCCTACCTGTAGCTCACAAAGAAGAGTAAAAAGGGTAACAGTCGCCCTTTTTACTTTGCCTTTCGGACGCACTCGGAGAAGTTAACTCTGGACAAGGGTATATAGAAGACATAAACTTCGACAGCAATACTCTCATGCACATGGTAAAAGATGCATAAAAATGTCTATCAAATGGGCCCAGGACACCACTCCACTCCGCGCCATACTTTTATCCTGGCAAATATATATGGAATGGTTATCCGTAAAACTAGATGCCTTCATATTTCACTCGTGGGACCCACTCAACAGATGGCTTAAGGTTTCCCATAACCTACTCTATATTTTGAATATATCGTAGGCTTATGAATGCGTTGCTGTGGAACTGGGTGTTTGGATTATACCTCGGTCTCTAGCCACCGTGCACAACTGCATAATGAAAAGCATACGTTGGCTAGCTATGGATCGGCCACCCGGTGCCGTCCGTCATACATCATACCCCTATTTTTCTTATATATTTACAAGCCAAGATGTTGAAAGCTTGGGTTGCGCATGCTGAAGAACAAGGTGGTTATGCAACGAGGCAACCCCCTGCCACAAATCCCCACCGGCACATTAGAGACTAAATATTCCTTCCATTTATCGACTGTGAAGATACTTACCCGGACTAACTGCAATGTAGACAGTGAAACGATCAAATATTGGTCTTAAGTTAATATCTCGGTCAATTAATATATCGATTTTCTACCTGCTTACAATGTCCTGTTGAGTTATCGTCAGATATTTATAAACCGACCGATGATCCGACCTGACCCATCGTAAATTTAATATGCAAGATTGTTGTGGTTCCCGCTTTCGATCATTCTTCTGTCATCCTTGACGTATTATTTGTTTTCTGGGCAACAGACTGCAATACGTTGTACATGCTATATTTTCTAACTCAGCCGAATAAGTTTTGTGATCATTGCGCTAATTCCTATGCATATTTTCACAGGACTGTGCGATTTCACTCTTTTCATGGCCCAAAGAGCGACTTGAAGGCTTTGATAAGCCGCTGGTTCTCCGGGGCATTCATCGCGGACGGAATGTTTGGAGTCTTGCGTTAACGTTTAAAGCAGAAACTGATGAAATCCTGCTAGTACGGTTTTCTCACTGTCTTTCCTGCATATGCATGAAACTTTCCTCTAAAATATTTAGCAATTTACTTGGTATTATTTTGTTTTCCTTTGTGTGCACTCCGTCTGCAAATTATGTTCGACTTCTTTGCCTCGACATGACAAAATACCTTTAATAAGCACCCAATTGACTTTTCGCAGATGCCTCCTTCCACAGGTCATTATTTTTCACTTTTATACTTCGGTAAACTGGCAAAATTTGGCGACGTCTCTGACAGTACCTACTTTTACAGACCAGTGTCCGTATCCAGTGTATTCTAAGAATATTAAATATGCAGAATATTCTCAACTTATACCAGTTTTATCAAGTGTAACTATTTCCAACTAGGCGAGTGGTGGTGGTGATGGAGCGGTCGCCTTGACAACCTTCCGTTTCGGTCGGCTAAATACCACCGGAATTAACGTCGAGGGTGAACAACGAAGAAAAATTAGCAAGCTGATTTCTCTCGGGAGAATGAAAGGTTGGCCCTCCATCGACTCTTCATATGCATCACCACTCTCCTTATCCGCCGACCCTAAGGCAGGCATAATTCGTGCGGATCTGCAACCATCCATTGAACAACAGAAACTCATTGAGGAAGATTCCAATTCACGAAATGCTGTCAAACAGGTAGATTTATTACGAGTAGGCATGCGGATCCACGTTCCTGAAAACTATTCCCTTTTATATTGGGATTATTCCCGTTCAGGTTCATGTGGGCAACTTTCGCAGGCCACTTTTGTGACCTATTGATGCCGAGCAATATAGTGACGGTTGAGTTATTAAAAACCAATTGAATCTACCATTATTTCAAGGAAGGGGCTGTAAGCTTCTGATTAGAATCTAACTAAGAGGACATTTATCGTAATTCTTAGTTGGTTTTTTGGTTTCTCTGTCATTGCCGTCTTCGGTCCAACATCTTTGGTTGGCCCCTCTTGATAGACGTAAACTTTAAGTCCTCATGTTCATAAATGACATTAAGGATATGTCGTTCTTCGGGGAACCTTGGCAGTAGGGCGAAGCTCGTACACCAAGCAAGGTCCCTTTTTCTTCGTTTCTTCCTATATGCATCATTCTATGAAGATTCCTTGTTGCCATTCTTCTCATGGATACTCGACCGCATCTGTTGCATTGTAGAGAGCAAACCTTCAAGGTCTAATCATTGAACTCAAAAGAAAGTTGACCGGTTTTTGACTTATTGGCCTGGAAAGGAAGGAAGGGAGGAACCAATCAGGGCGTCTGCATGCTGCACAATGATACGTATAAAGATGCTTGTTACAAGATACTGCAGCTGAGTCTGCTGTACACGTAGCTCTGTTTACAACTAAGATTTGCACTTTCATGGTTGGTGGGCACAAAGAACATAAAAAATTCTCCGATCATTCATGTATGCATAAAAATCGACTTAAAAGGTTTGTCTGGGGTGCTATAAACCATAATCATAGCGCTCCTAAGACGTCAGTCTATCTCCAGTACATCTATTCATAACCCGCTTAATTGTATTTATTGTCAGTCGACGGCTGTACGTTTACCTTCAGTTCAAAATTTTCTCCTAATGTAATTCTAAAGGGAAGTCAAATTACCCACAGCATGGAGGCCTTTGTACTGCGCAAACATCTATGGGGAAATAAAGTTCGAACTTTTTGAATACGTATTCTCTAGGCCTATGCTTTTAGGCGTTACGAGTTTAAACATAGAGTGCTTTGCGCTTTGTGTTTTTTTTCAGCTCTCGAGCAAACCACGCACAGTCTTTATTGGTCCAAATGGGCGAATCTACTGCATTTTGGAATCTGGGTAATTCAGTACCCTTTCTCATTGTCTAAATTTATTTTAAAATTTGGATCATATTCTGCAGTTTGGATCAGTTTTTATTCAACTTTGTTGGTAAAAGTACCAACAAACACTCTCCTTCACAAGGTTTTACGTACCTAGGTTTTCCGCTTTCTAGTCTTATGCTGCTAATTTTAAGGGAGTTAAGTCCGCCACTCGAATAAAATCTTATCTATGTAATATTTCGGTCCTGACGACGGATATTACGCACGAAAACCCCTCAACCTGATAGACAGTGAGTGTACAATTTTTAAAATTTCGCGCTGAATAGCGAGTACTCTGAGAATCCTGAACCCCTATCTCCCATCCTATATCTTCAGAAATCAGTAATGTGCACTTGAATTTTTGCATGCCAATTTTGCCAGCAGCAATAGTGTCTTCAGTCAGCCATGCCGCAAACCAAAACCGGAAGGGTGTGAGTTTTGACTTTGAGGTGTGGTTGTTTACCGATTACAGGGTTCGATTTTATTACCAATTATTGTTACCTGACCGCCTGAAACGGCTCCCAAATGAAAATTGAACACTCACGTTTCTCCTTGAAATTTGATGATGGAAGAGTTACTTATACGGGAAATAAATTTTCGTTTAAATGTTTTATTTACTTAAAATGCTCATTCCACTACTGGAGAACCCGATAAGCGTAAAGTCGAGGTTTCGTACACAAAGTACTTCAGGCTTAGAAGAGTGCAGTTCGAAGATCGAGTTACTTTGACACTGTGGTCGTTTCATACGTGGGACTTTTGAATCGCTTAACTAGTTAAGCAACCTTGTCAGCAAAACTGATCAGCAAAACAGCAGCCTACCTCTACCCAGCACATTCTCACAACGAATCGTCAGTCCATGACAAGCAGTCTGTTTGTGAAGTGTACTTGCAGTCAGAATCTTCGCTTGAAATTCTAAAAGAAACAGAACCTTATTACCCCCTTGAACCCACGCGCTTCGGAGCAATTTTTGATTAAAATGACACATACTACGGAAAAACACGAAAGGACGCTGATAAAAAGCCACGGTATTGCATTATGAAAAAACCCTCCGGATAGTTTCAATCTTTCAGGTTTTATTATTTGTGTTTTACTGTCTACTGATAGCGCAAAGGTAGACATTATTTAACTCTGAATATATATGGCCTTATGTTCGGATCTGTCCCTCTTGTTAAGCGCACTTGCTCTTGTTCCTAATCTTCCAAGCACTAAGATTTAGAAATGTCTGTGAGATAGCGGATGGTTTACCCACTGGACTTTTCTGCCTCTTAAATCTTCGGTACATAGTATAAGCAAATATGCGGAAGTGAGGTTCTCATGGCACCCACGAAGACTCGATTATTATTGGTAACCCTGCCACCACTGCGGCTGAATACATATTTTTAACCTTTGGCAAAGAAAAGGCAACTACTGAACAGGATTAACCCACTTCCTCTGCACTTTCAATAAAAAGGTACAGTAAATACCTTTAAAGTAGCCTGCATCTTCCATTTCATGTGCATTGCTGTGCCGGGAAGTACCTTGTTGGATGAAAGTAAGTTTACCAGCACATATTTCTCAGGATGGACCGAATCATAAACTACGATCGTGCTTATAATGCCCCTCTCTAGACTGCTACAAGCGCAAGAGTGGACTGCAACAGCGGTTGTAGTCTGGATTTCTGTCAGGATGGGGCTGACCGCTCTCGCATTATCATCATAATCATCATAACATGTTTGAAAAAATTAGACACGAGCACATATTCTCGTCGAGGGTATATTTTCGTCTTGTGCTGCAGTAAAACTCAAACGGTTCTTTAAAACTTCGGTGTCCTCGGACGTTGGCTGAATTCTTATAGTAATTGACTGGTAGGCATGCTAATAATCTAAGCATTTTCCAGTCTGTGTCGACATTGAGCAAATTGATCTCTGCAGTCATGTATGTTTATCATAGCGCCCAGTTACTTATACTAGCAGAGGAATTTTAAAGTCAGACGGGACAGGAGGAAGGGGCCTGTCTTATAATCTGCCAAAGTTTAGTCAGTGGTATTCAGTTCCCAATGCACGTTGACCATGTAATGAGTGAAATTAACGGAACTTTCTTTATAGCCCCAGAGGAGAAGTCACAGAGGTATGCGCTCGTGATCATTTGATCAGAACCGCCAACCTGAGACGCAACCCGGCCATCTTTGACCCCATCGCGTAAAAATGTTTACCTAATTATGCACCAGGCGTATCCGCCCTCGAAACAGCAAAGGTATGCCTGGCGCTGTGCTTAATGGAATTTGGTTTTAGTTGCGGAGACTTGTGGCATGCGTAGTCCAACGATCTTTCATTAGTAGCCGTCGTGTTGCACAGGTCGAATGAACCGAATAGACGGCTGAAGTGAGAATCTCCGGTCCCAATTCAGTCATGGCAGGCAGCAGCAAACATGCGTAGGTCATAATAATACGGTGTCCAAGTTTTCTAGAATTTAATGACACAGCGCACTTTGTTTCTTGCAGTCGGACACCGCGCCGAAGACATGGACCGCCGTCTGTTCATGGTTAAAGAGAGCACTGCTTGCCCGTTAGCACTAACAATTTGATTAGGTGATAGTGGCCATCTAACCCGACGCGGTCATTATATCTTCCATGCTTCTGTTTATAATATTTCGTAAATTTAAGCTTACTCAGCGTTTTGGCGGAAAATTGCACTCTTATCCATCTCCAACGCTTTTACACGCCCATGGCAAATCTAGCAGGCCGTTGTCACAGTTGCGATACTCACTTGAGGCCGGGACTGAGACTACCTGGTGAGAGTTCACTTCTGTACAAGATAGCAACTGTCGGGAGTTCAATTTACCTTTAAGTATCCTGACTCCTTCATTCTTAATCGTCTTCTTACCTTCCGCTTCGCTTTCCCTTTTTAAATTCCAAATCTTCTTCGCTTCCGTCAGTTTTGTGACTGTATGTACCGAATCGCATGTTCCTTTCAGGGCACACATTTTTTATTTTTTTTCACTAGTCCTTCTCGCAAACCTTTGTAGGCATTTTATGTATGTTCATTGAAAGGTTATTTTAGGGCAGTCAGAAATTCCCTTCTGAGTCTCAGACAGATTAATCTGCTCGCTGTATCCTGACTGGTGAAGTTTCCACCTGGAACCGATTCAAATACCCTCGCCTAGGGTACAGAATCTGGTCAGAAGCTTAAGTGAATAAATCATGAAGTTTATTCTGATCTTTGTCACTTTCGGCGCCAAATTAGTAAACTGTCCCGTGGTTTGATGGGCACGTATATTGGTTAATCGCATG
This sequence comes from Schistocephalus solidus, assembly GCA_017591395.1. Classification (NCBI taxonomy): domain Eukaryota; kingdom Metazoa; phylum Platyhelminthes; class Cestoda; order Diphyllobothriidea; family Diphyllobothriidae; genus Schistocephalus; species Schistocephalus solidus. The sequence continues at coordinate 263,403 of WEDG01004983.1, read as the reverse complement.
CGCCTGTGCTGACCCGTAGACCAAAGCTAGGTTGTTTAACGTGAATAATAGTTTTTTTTTTTCGGTCAGAATAAGTTTTAAGTCAGCTTCGTCATTATTTGTACGAACATCTCTGGTGCATACACAGTGAACTACTGATTCATTGGTAAATTCATTCCAGGCAACAAAGGCGACGCATTTTCCACTTCTATTCCATGTTGCATTAACTAGTAAATAGTAACTTCTTTGAACTCTGAATCAAATGATCACTATGAGGCCTAGGGATTGGAAAAAAGTCCCCGTTTAGTGACCAGAACACTTTCCCTGGAATGTTCTTGTAACGTTGAAGCTTTACGTTCTCCTGGAGCTTAATTTTACCTTATATTCGTTTGACTCATATTGTTTTACCCCACATAGATTGACTTCCGCCCGCCGTTCATCAGAAAATTTACCTTTTTAATAGTAAGTTTTCCGGTTGATACTGCAGATCACATTTATCGGCAGCTTGCTGTTTTAGGAAGTCTTACTAACACCCGTGAAAGCAGTTGCCTCTAATACCAATCACAGTTATTTTTCTGCCCATGCGTTACTCAAACCTCTCGGGGGGCCGGTTGATTTTCGTGATACACTCTTAACTCTTTCATGTTTAGTCCCTACTCTGCTCTAGGCCAGGCTCACTTCTCAATATCGTATTCAGTGCTAGCTGCCCTGATTGATCAAATTTGACCGGAAAAGTATGTTTACTTATTTTACAAAACACGTCGTACAGTAGGAACTAACTACGTGGATGCTGCATCCAAATAGCCCGGCAGAGGGCGGAGGAATGAGCATCATTTAGTTCATCATGAATTTTCTCCTACTCGAAGAACCTCGACAAGATCTCAACTAAACAGTCTTAACTTACTGTTTTGAGGGTAAATGAGATTAAATCTTTCCAGTAAGGAAGAGTTTTTAGAAGTGTGCAAATCTAAACACATCTATGCAAATTTCTCTGCCCTGCAAAATTTCTTAGTAAATGGCTTTCCTTGGTAGTAGTTTCATTGAGGCTACCTTCTAGGGTAGCCTCAAGAACCCTTGTTTGGGCTATCGAGCTTCTCCACAGGAGTTTACTGCTGAGGATCGATTGCTCCGAAAAAATAACACATTATTCAATCTGGCCCAAACTTAAACTTTTTGGCTGCTGCAAAAAGAACTTCGAACGCGAATATTCGTCAGCTGTTTTTATTTTAAAATGACCAAGAACATTTAAAAGTAACGCGTGTCATCGTTTCTTCTGCAATTGCGTTAAAAGTGTGATCATCGGCATTTTCCGCATTGTATAAATCATCGCTAACAACTTGCCTGCATAATCCAGACACAGTTAGAAATCCCAAGCGCACGCTAATTTTCAAAGATTGAATACTATGCTAGGCTAAAGTTTTACTGTCAATTCTTAAGAATTGTTACAGAACAATCTTGGAATCAGATCTGCGTCAAAATGCTAACAGAAATTCCTCTTTGAACAGTGCCATTCCAGAACTCATAAAAAGAACTCTGAAGTTTGGCTATGTCGGTAAAAAAGAATGGAGAAATTTGATCACTGCTTGTAGACTTCTGCTATTGTGTCTGAATAAGAATTTACCTGTAAAAAAGCCTCGAATTCCTGCATAGGGACATAATAGCCAGGTCATTGGGCTCCGGACGACAGAGTAACACCACAGAATCCAAGTGTGGAAAGTTCAAAAGCATTTGTGAATTTGTCCGAACTCGCGGACTCGTCCCAGCGTCTATGGGCGGAAACGCCAGCGTACAGATTACTGCGCAGTCAACTTCAGCCCTGTAGCACTGATCCTCACTTGTTTTGTCGCTTCTGTCATCCCCCTAAGGACGTGCTATTGCACAAGTTTGAAAACCCGATCAACGTGGTAAATGATTCCAATTCCAATCTCACCATTTGTGCATTAAATTTCATTCGAAAATTTCGGAAAAGTCTGTACTTATAAAGTAAGACGTATTTAAGAAGAACTATTGATTAATTCCAAACAACTCCGTGGCGGCTTAGACTATACCGTTTGAGGCTCGTTAGCCTTCAGTAGATTGCTGTGGAAATATAATGTAAAAAAACAGTTGGATCCAAGTTTACGAACATAATTAAAAAAGAGCAAAGGCAGAACATTTCAAAGGCTCCTACAGGAAATTTCGCCTGGTGTACACTACGCCCTGCCACCAGTGGCCGACCGCATGCTTTTTTGTCAACCCAGTTCTCAGTATATGTAACGCCTGCGTCTAATGGGCTCTGTTTTACGGGTCACTCTTGGGACGGACAATTTGCTAACGTGAACTGACCTGATCCCGACTGCACCGAGAAGGTTCCATAGACTATGTACCACAAGCAGCCACTTATATGTTCCAGGGGTCTGATGTTTAAAATTTATAGCATGTGCGTTTGGGTCACGGTCGTTAGCCGGCGTAATTCATGAAGTATGCTCAAATTAACGAAAAGTTTAATCAATCAACTGTCACATCAGTTCATCGATTAAAGTTCTTAATTAGTAACGCATGACCTTCAGTAGTATGACAACACAAGGAGAGTGCTGGAGATAACATTAAATTGGTTAGGAATAACAACTTTCTTGTGTAAAGCGGAAATGCTGCAAGCGTTAAAATCCCTTTTAAATGAGTAACATTAATTTGTCCAATCGTATGAAATCGTTCCCTGCAAATTAAGAGAAATAGTTTCGCTTTATTTTGGATGTATTATTCCCATATTTTCAGCAAAAAATCCTCCATTCATCGTGAATTAGATTCGGCCCACAAACCAACTAACACCGAGATATCACAAACGAGTAGCTGAAGACTGCAACGATCGATATCATGAAGAGTTGTCCGTTGAATGAGTCGCAAATTGGACTTGCTTCCAAACGACGGCAGCGTCGTGCGCTGATAACCTCACTATTGTACTTCGATTAAACAAAGGGGGTTGAAAATCGGTAAATAATGGGTGAAATAGGCCAACCAATGTACATCTAAGAAAGCTTACATGCGAATGGAGGGCAGGAAAAATAGCAGTTCGATTTCAAAAGCCCGCTGACTTACCGAGTAAAGAAAACAGCGCACACACAACAAATTCAAAGATAATCTTTTAACTTGCCACTGAAGTAAATATCTTCCAAGCATTGGTATAGCGTTAACCGTAGCCTGTAATCAGGTGTTCCAGAATTTTCCGGAGATTCCATATGATTTTTGCGTATGTTAAGGATTTGGTTGAATAGGGCTAGAGGATTCCGCTTGATTTTGCCGAGAAAGACGCAAAGAAGTAATAAATTTTGTAATGCCACATGTCCAGAAGCCGGTCAGTGACTAATAAATTAGTATAGCATCTTAGATTTCATCGTAATCATGCCGCTGTGCTTCATCAAATTTACTATTGGTTGTAGGAACGATAGAATCCTTATCAATCTCAGATCATTCTTGAAATGTCAGTGAATACTTTACGGTTCTCAGTGTTCTTAAACGGCTAAACTAAAGGGTAAAATTTATAGATTTTGTCGATCTAAACCCCATAAATACTTTTGAAGGCCTTGATCTAATTTTTGGGCTTGTTCGATTTTATGCTTGCGCCATAGTTGTACACTCACTCAACTATGAAACCTTATCACCGAAGTAAATGGACGTCCACAACGAAGGCCTTGATCAATTAAACAGCCTCCTTGAATATATTGCTCTAGGAAGTTCCTGCGTTCTGGCTTTCATGATGCTTATTCTGTCGCAGACGCAAAAAGGCCATTTATCTTTACATCTTAACCATTTTTGTTTACTGTGCTTTCTTTTAGTGTATGTTGTACGATCATAAATGCCCAATAAAGCGGCCATGTAAATACCAAGATATCGCCAATCTGTTACTGCTTTGTCTGTTCCGCTTCTAAAGTATATCTTGAAAGAAACTAAACGACACAAGAAGTATTCGACCGTATGACCAAAAGTAAAATTGACCGCTTTATGGTTGGTCTTTCCGTAGACACTTATGGAGTACTTGCTCACGTCCGGAAATGGGATGGACGCTGTTACAGATTTTAAAGCCTAAAATCATCCAGCTTTTCAATTTGCATTTTTACAATGAATGACCTTATAATTTTCTTTAAATAACGTGCCTGTTCACTGCTTCTTCTGAATTGCGTGGACTCAAAAAATATATTTTCACGTGGACGATGGTTTGGTAAAAATTTCCCATTCTATATTAATTTTCCGCCTTAGACAAGGTGTGATGCTGCACAAATGTAATCCAAGACAGTTGTTAGCATCGCAAATTATCTGAATAGAGTATCGTTTGTGTCTATCAAACGTTTTAAACTTTGCCCTGACTCAATTCCATAGAACATAGTAAGAAGAGACATTTTTTCGGGACAGTTTCGAGGAATAAGTAAAATATACAGCATCTCAGGTTTCCCGAAACTGTGGCTTATATTTTTGCCATCAAATTTCATGAATGTAGTCGCCTACCATATTTTTTACTCTTGAACATCAACTATAGCTTCACACTGTGATCGAAAGCACAGACAAAGCAACCAAGCAGCGAAGCGAACAACCCGAGCTGGCCAATAGCCACTGTTCGGCAAACCTACTGTGCTTACTCAAGGTTCTCTTACACTTATTTTTAATCACAGGCAATGGCGCAATGAGATTACCCCTAATATGAATAGTATCGTCTAGCAAACGTCCCCTCTACTGGACAATCATTGTTGCTTAAATGACTGCTTTAGTCGGTGAGCCTTGTATCACAATTGCAGGTTTGTGGTCATGGAGGGCCACAGGCTTATGATATCCAAGGTGAAATAGTTCGTCTTTTTGAAGAATATAGTCCTCCAACCAGCCCACTAACCGATCAAATGTATTCTAAGAAGCGACTTCAGCTGGGCGTGCATCGCACAGAACAGTACCCAAGTCAGACCGCAGATCTAACCATGAGAAGCAAACCTTCAAATGGCGTTTTTTCTAATTTGAAGTGTTATGTCCTAGGAGAGCCTTTAGCACTTGAGGCTTATAAACTCCTTGAGGAGTGATCCATTTTATGACTTATACCCTTTATTATAGTCATCTGCTCAATACAAAGTCCTCGTCTTCAGAAGATAACCTATCCTTCAACTTGACTCTTGCACGAGTTACCGACAGTCGTCAGATTTTTACACAGCATCCGAATTCACCTTTACCACCGGCCAATATTGTTGAGGCCCTCTGCGATAAACAGAGCAATCTTCGAACGGACCTCCTATTTGCGGGGTATTACGTCATCGGTTTGAGTGAGAATCGAACTCTTCTTGCCCTGGGCGGACGTTGGGGCACGGTTGCTGTGTTCCGTTTCACTGATTGTAGGTTTTTGAAACATCTATATAACCTCTATTTTCCTCTCGTAGACCATCCAGTATATCCCGAAACAGCCTTCTAGATGTAGTTATCTCACGGAAGACAAGTTTGCAAGAGAGAGAGAGAGAGAGAGAGAGAGAGAGAGAGAGAGAGAGAGAGAGAGAGAGAGAGAGAGAGAGAGAGAGAGAGAGAGAGAGAGAGAGAGAGAGAGAGAGAGAGAGAGAGAGAGAGAGAGAGAGAGAGAGAGAGAGAGAGAGAGAGAGAGAGAGAGAGAGAGAGACGGGAAAACTTCACGGGAATAAGCTCAGAGTGGAGGAGATGGGTAACAAATTGTTTGACTGTTTTGAAGTGTCGTTTTGTTATCAAATCCACTAAAACAGTATAAGAAACACCAGCACCAGAAGAGAGCATTCGGAGGACTTGTTTTAAAATCAACAAATCCTTTTAAGCAAAGCTGGAAAAATCATGGGAGAACAATAAAGGATGAGGGAAAGAATACATGCCTCGCCAGGTACGGGCTTAATGTGTGTGATAGGAACGTAAACGGCGGATATCATATAGAAGTTTACGCATTTTTGTAAAAACTATATCAATATGTTAGGATAATGAAAGATGGGATGTCAGAGTAACGCCAAGGTTCTGAAAATAGGCTACCTTGTTGGGAAGGACGGCTGAGGATTCAGATGGCACCTTGAAGAACATCGCAGTTGTTTGAATGACAGTAGATTTCCGCTTGCCGGATCTTTCTGTAGAAGTCTTGACCGTCGGGCCAACGATGGTGGGTGACTGCCGATTCTTTGACGGACAGGCACGTTCCTCATGCCATGTTACAGTAGATGTGCTATTTCATTAATGTTAGCTGACTTTCTGAAATGTGCTTTCGGTTTGAAAAAAAATTAAGTATGAATGTAATATTGGTTATTTTGCAGCCGAATCTAAAGATATTTCTGTCAAGCAAGATTACAAAAAGTAGAGGTGGCGGGCTACAGGAAATGTCATGTTAGCATCCAAAAAACGACTCGCATTTCCAAACTGTACTTGTACTTATGATCAACCTCCCGTCAAGTAAAAAATTCTAAAAAATAATTTTCAACGAAATGCTTACGAAAAATAGATGCTTTGTACATCTTTTTTGGCACAACCAAGTTTGAGTTCATATAGCCTTCGAAATACCTTTTGCAGATTAACTCTTATAAGTATTTCGACCTCATTTACCGAGGCGTATATAGTCAGAAAGACGTGTTCAACTTCCAGCTACTGTTTCATATATCTCTTTGCTTAGTGTGTCAGCATTCGCCTTTGCTTGCAGTGCCAGTATCTTGTCCTATCATTCTGGGTTAGCCATCGGAATTTTATACAGTTAGACGAAATTATTGAAGACTTACAACGTTTTTACCGTACTGAAACCCCCTTAATATTTTGGGAAAAAAATAATAAAACGAGAGCAACGGTGGAACCTTCACAACTTGAAGGTTAATTTGATTGCCATTCCAGTCGCTCTAATTTAGCTGTATTTTTATGGGATCACAATTTTTGGTGACGTAACGTATGTATTAGTACAAGGCTTTACAACGTGGAATTATTGTATTTTGTTCTGATGTCAAGCAAGGTCAGTTAACAACAGGCCCGTATGCATTCCCTGCTCTTCGCCCCTTTTTTTATCATGCCGCCGTCGTCGCCCTTTCCTCCTTCTCGTCCTCCTCATCCTGTTCCCCCTCCTCCTCTCGTCTTATACGCTCTTTTTCCGCATCGTCCTCCCGGATACCTCCTTCTGTTTCATCCTCCTTTCTGTTGCATATCTCGATGATGCCAGATGATTATCGAATCTCCTCGAATCCATTTGATCCAATTGTGAAAAGCTCACCGGTCTCGGTGGGGTTCGAATGCACGACAGAAAGGGAAAGTTTTATTACTGTCAAAGCTCTAGGCACCTGAATAATGAGGTCCCACCGGTAGCCATGAGTGTAATCACACTTGGGTCAAGATACCTCTCGTTGGTTTGAATCCCACCGATACCGCCGAGTTTTTCACAATTGCTCAAGTCAATTATTCAAAGCTGCCCAAACCCCCCTATTATACCTAAATCATTTTCACTTTGCGTTGATCATCATTTCTTCACCTGTTTTTTGCTATTTTCTGTCCGTTCACACCGTATCCTATCAGCTGGCCATCTTACTTGCCTGACTGTCTTTGCTCTTCCAACTCGCAACAAGATAATGTCGCTCACTTGGCTCAGCGACCATCCTGAAACCTTCTCTCGTTTCGCCCTCCTTATTGGTGTCTTCCCTCTAGAGACGGTGAGTCTCGCCCTCTGTACCCTTTCCACATCTATTATTATAGCGGTTTCTGCGGAGGGGATAGGTGGATTTAGAGGGCCTGACCTAGTACGGAATTATTCAGATGAACGCTCGCACGGAAACCATACTATGCAAACTAAAAAGTGAGAGTGACTTTGCACGCTCTTTGAGTCACATCGGAAAACAAGTCTTTTTATCACCAGACTCTTCTCGATCCTAATCGGATTGCCTCCAAGCAGGACCGCTGAGTTCATGCCCGCAGCGACTGCGCATGCTGCCGTTCTCATTTGTGGACGCGACGATTGCCCGCCGTTAGAGCACGCAATCTTTCGGACTCCGTGCTCACGGCGGTTTACCTTTAGAGCGCTGCTAAGACCAAACTTATTGTCCGCCTCCCTCCCCTCTTCCTCCTCCCCCTCTCCTGCCTTCCTACTTGTTGCACAGCCTTGGTAATAACAGTCAAAACAGCTGAAGCTTCGACTAAACACCTACTACCTGCCTGCGTACCTTTCTGCTCATTTGTTTCTACTCCACAACTCTTGTTTTTGTCTCAAGTTGGACCCTAACATCAAAAGCCAGGAATGATTGCAAACTTCCATTTTTTGGCGAGCTCTATTCTTCTAACAGTATTTGAGGCTCTGCAACTCTGATGAACGCCTTTTCAGTGACCAGAAGAACTTTACCGAGGGAGGGTGTATGTGCTATTTGAAAAGCGGATGATGCTGGTGCTTGCAAGGCAAGCAATTAAATGTCGTTTTAACATAGGGGTGGAGATGGATGCCGATGGTGGTGACGACGATGATGATGATGATGACGATGATGATGATAATAATTGCATGAATGATGACTGCAACCGTTATCAATAGAACAAGATACAACCAGCCCAACCCTGTTAGTTCTGCAGTCCCGTCTGTCTCTGTTAACCGAGTTATTTTGGTCAGAGTTGCTCATATACCCCCTCTCCTCGACAGCATAGGAGGATAGGAACGCCTCTAACGTAATAAGATTACCTTGCGCTAAATTCCAGGTAGGGAACATATCCCAACTGCCTAGGCCTAACACGAAGCCTTACTCACCCCAGGCTCGTACTCTTATGTGAACTTTCGTTCTTCCTTTAACCCTGACTGCAATACTTATTACCTTGGAATTTGCTCAAAGCCATCTACTAACATAGTCCCAGTTTCCATGTCCGGTGGTTGAGGGGGATAGGGAGGAGGGGGGAGGACGCATTCCCTGGCATTATGCTTTAAGCTAAGTTAAGTTATCTTTGAGTGCCACTGCAATTATCGGACACCCTTTGTAACGAATGCATTCCTGCCCATCGATCACTCCTCTTAGAAGTTGTACCCTATAAAACCCACCAGCAGATGCGGTTTAGTCAATCCCAGACCAGGATAAAATTACTACTTAGCACTGTGCCTGCTTATTTTACCTCCTCAATAACATAGATAACGCTACATGTGATATCTCATAAAATGCTTGCGACACTTTTAAAATGGATCTTCGATTCGAAAAGATGATTTAAAGTAGGATTGTAATATTACTTTCGTGCAGCCTAATTCCCATCTATTTCAGTTACGTCCGGATGCAGACTTTTGAACAAACTCCTTGCCAGCTGCCTGCAAAAGCTGCGCTCTGGAAAAAGGGATCACTTAAGTAGTATGATTTGTTCCCATTGATTTTAAATGCCCCCATAACTTCAAAGAAAACATATTGAAGAAGACATGCGCATGGAAGACGAGCCGGGCTTACAAGCACCCTTCACCGATGTGAAGTTGCCCAACACCAGTGGCCGTCAAGTTGCACAAGCATCCACACAAAGGCAGTTAACGAGGGAAAAATCGATCAGCCCAAGGCCGACAAGTTCGGCGTGTCATTTCGAAACACTGATTGATATTAGCAAAAAACGCTTTGACAATGGAGAACCGCCTAAGCTCGCCGAAATGGTAGCGAAAAACAAACCAGTTCCGGTGAGCACCACGTCTACTTGCTCTCAATGTCTGACTTATTAATAATCGTCAGCCAGCTTTACCTGCGTCCAGGTTTCGCACACCAGAATTTCAATCCCGCATTCCTTGATAATCGAGCGTTTTTAAGTGTTTTAAGCGTTTGGGCTCGTTTTCGTGTTCGCTGCGATTGGGAATATTTACATTTTGGAAGCGCGTTCACCGATCAGTTACGGGATATGCTTATATCGTTATGCTTTGGGGCTTAGGTAATGCCAACTGACGACGGCTAAGAAGCCCGAAACGACCCTCCCGGTTTGTATTCACTTTGCTGGTAATTTCTGTCTATGGCAGCCAGTATTCACTGTTGGTGTTGAACAATTTCAATACATGCATAAACAGTGTGAGTAAAGTATTCTAAAAACTGCATTGTTAAGTCTTTGGAAATCAGCGTTTCGAATCTGTTTTATCATGTGAGATTGCGAGCCGCACGACCGCACGTGGTGTTTGTTGAAATTTACCATAGGACTGATTTATAAAAAGTTTACGGCAAATTTTTGTTCCTTTTGTGGGCAAGTAAGGTGTAACTCCTAAGAGACATAGACTAGCTGTTTTAGGAGACAAAGGAAATTAAGTGACGCGGACGAGTGAAAACGTATCTCTCGTTGAACAGAGCTAGGAGTTAGGGTTGGTGGGGGCCGGAGATGAGGGAGCCGAAGGTATTAAATATCAAACGATTGGCGACTGTGCGGCGAAGTGGGGTAGACATACTGCAGCAGTCGGTTTTCGCAGAAGCTAGCTGAGGTTACCCTGCATACAGGGGATAGGACTTTCAATTTGCATATCTACCATAATTGGTTGTTACAGGGAATTGATGTGCTGGTGTGCCACTCCAGGACAGTTGGACCTCCACGAACGACGATGGCCACCGCGTGCCGCACGAAATGGGTGCAGAGCCGGTGAATTTACGTGGAGTTGTGCATTGTGTGACAGACTTGCACAGCAGCTAATGTACTCTTCTCCCACACCCTCCTCTCTCAGATTGCCAGCCAGTGTCAAGGTTACCGGGGAATGGGTGCAGATACGGTATCTGAGATAGCTGAAGAATGCGTCTATGTTCGCCACATATGACCTCATCCCCATTACATGTATCGCGCTGCTCTAATCGATCATCCGCGAGATTGCGTGAAGAGCGATTGCAGTCCGAATATCAGTCTTCCTTTTACTCCGAAATACTCTCTTGCGAACCGAGTTGTCCCGTAGCTGTCAATCTTCCGAGCCGCGAATCTTAGCGCGAGTGCAGTGGCTGGGAAAGTTGGGTGGCCTCTTTGCGCATGCCAGCCGCGACCTAGTTACAGCCTTCACTGAGCGCGATCTCCGATTTCACATAAATGAAAGGTGCCCCAAAGGTGATATCGAGAAGGAACCTTTGCATCCGGACCCTGCGTCCCGAGAAGGACCAGTTACCACGTAAATGTAATAACCTTCCAAGCTACGACCAAGATCACGCTAGATTAGTTTTACTGAGGAATTCGCTGCTTTGTCCCTGATAAAAATTCTCCTTTAGTGTCGGCCTCCCTATCTTTCATTTCCCCCTCCTATATATCAATAACTTATCCCAGTCAAACCAACTGATTTTATAATGCTAAAAGTCTCATCAGCATGCGCCACGAATAAGCTTCTCCCCGCCAGGACACATCAAAGGACACCCTTCCCTCCTTAGTGACGCATGTGTATTTTTACATGCGACATGGCACTCGCCGCATGCAGTAAATAATGACGAGAACTAGTAATAACTATCGAAATCCGGCGGTTCTCACTGCTGTCTGCACAGTATTCTCGGTTTTACGGAACTAGGTGTACTAAATGGTCTCGCATGCGTGCTCCTGATCCTTCTGTCTGCTGAAAGTAAGTCGCAACCCCTCTGTGCTTTTATGAAGATGTTTGGCTGTCTACTTTGGTCCTTGCGAATGGAGAAGCAGTTTAAAATTTCACCCGTTTACTGTCGTTTATGCGGAAATTTTCTAAGTCACAGAATCCGTCTATTTACCCTCACTTCATGCTCCTTTGTCAGACACCACTTTTGGCTCCGCCTGAACAGAAAGGTTCGATTCCTACTCTGAACTCCTAGACCGCATCTGCTGACGAAGGTAATGAGAGGCTACCTAATGTGACAGACGAGCCACTCCGTCGTAGTATCAATAATACACTCGCCCACCACAGCCACCGTTAACATTGTTCCTGTCACCGCTATGACACCCCACTTCTTCCCGTCTCTCAAACCTCGCGTTGTTTCTATTGTAGTTTATCGTCAATATTACGTTAAATGCTGCACTGGACGGTGCAGTTCTCGGGAAATTTATCTCGTTGGTTCGGCCGCCCTCAGAGGAAGGACTGCAGTCTGACCTCGCCTGGACCTCCTGTGGAAATGTGGTGCAGCACGTGAGAGGAGAGGTGGACAGAAGAGCGACCTACCTACTTTGCGGAAGCAGAGCCGGTGGTTTGTACCTCTACAAGCAGGTAGGTCTGGCTGTCAACATTCTGCGCATTTTGTGCTTACACTTATAAATATGCACTCAAACAGTTAGTCAACCACCTCATAAAATGCTAACCGCAATTCTGTGCATATATATATATATATATACGAATAAATTGGAATACGGGCATCCCAAGAAGTATAATTCGAAGTAAAGAAGTTCTGTGGGAAACAATGAGTAACTTTATTATGTAAATTTTCGACGCTGGTTCCCCAGGTCGTCGTCAGACTTGTGGTAAATGTGCAAAAACAGTTAAAATTTAAAAACATGTCGGAAAATCGATATTGCTGAATCAGTCCTGCCAATAGCTGCCATTGTTGATGAACATCTAAATATGATTGGCTACCGCCTTTTCCACTTGTCTTTGAGATTTTTGTACGGGGCATCTAATTCGATGTGCCGATTAATGCACGAGTCATCAGAATGCATGGCCTCTAAGAATTCCCGGCCTCTCTTCGATGGGCAGAAGCCAACAATACGCGTTTTATCCCATGCAAATTTGTGCCCAGTTTCACGATTCGAAATAACACTATACATGCTTTAAAGAACCGAAATCCATTTTCAGTACTATCAAATGAAGAAAGAAAAGCCCTCAAATCTCTCAAAACAGACAAAAACATCGTAATCCTTCCTGCGGACAAAGGAGGTTCAACAGCTATCTTGGACAAAGCAGACTACGATAAAAAAAGATGCTGTCATTGTTACAAGATAGGTCAACCTATAAACCTCTTGACGCAGATCCTACTAAAAGCACAGAATTCATCAATTGAAAAAAGTACGTAAACGTCTTACAGGAAAGAAGCAAATATCAGGAGATATTGCCAAATCCTTGAGACAAACTGAACCGACCATAGCTAAGATCTATGGACTACCTAAGGTTCACAAGCCAGAGGTGCCACTGCGACCGATAGTATCGTTAATCGGTGCACCCAATTATAAGATTTCTAAGTGGCTTTTCCGCAAATTACACCCATTGACAAAGAATTGTGAAACATCCATTGACAACTCCCTAGGGTTTCTGGACAAATTACGAAGACTCAACATTGCAGCAGATGAAATAATGGTGTCTTTTGATGTTGTTTCTCTCTTCACATCCATACCATTAGATCTTGCAAGGCAATACACAGAAGAATTACTCCATGCTTATGACATGGATATTCCTACATCTGCCTTGCTTGAACTCTTGGACTTATGCTTAGAAACAAATTTTTCATTCTCACAAGAGTTCTATTAACAGCAAAAGGGTGCCCCTATGGGCTCACCAATCTCTGGCTTCCTAGCGGAAGTAACAATGCAAAAATTAGAAGCTACCGCCCTACCACTGGTTAACCCCAAGTTATGGGTACGCTACGTTGATGACACGTTTGTCATCGTTAAAAGGGACCGACTGGAAACACTGCACAATATTATTAATTCGACGATACCTGGAATAACCTTTACGCTCGAAAAAGAAATTGACAATCAACTACCTTTTCTTGACGTCCTCGTACAACGAAAGACTGACGGGACCTTTGAAACATCAGTTTACCGCAAAGAGGCTAATGCGGATGTTATCCTACATTATGAGAGCAACCACCCTGTCGCCCATAAACGAAGCGTGGTCAACACACTTATCAAACGAGCAAAAAATCACTGTTCTACCAAAGAACTTTATCAAATTGAACTCACTTATCTATTCCACCTGTTTTCCAGCAACGGTTACCCCAGAGATTTTGTACGTAGATGCATGAGACATCAAGAATTCAAAGAAAAGGAAAAAAATAAGCAACTAGATTGTTCCGATCATGCGCCCACAATAAAAAACTGGCGAACCCTCCCGTATGTAAAGAATGTATCTCAGCTCGGTGAAAGACAGCTCAAGAAACACAATATACAAATAGCGCACAAACCAACAACAACTTTGCGCACCCAGCTTGTACACCCTAAGGACAGGGTTGGCTATTTCAATAGAAAAGAAGTCGTCTACAAGATACCTTGTACCAGTTGTGATGCAGTTTATTGTGGCCAAACCGGAAAACCTCTATCCACCCGTTTACATGAACATCAGTTAGCGGTGAGGAGACGAGACCCTTTATCGTAGGTAGCCATGCACACACTGGACACAGGACACCTTTTTGGATGGGAGGATACCAACATCGTTGGCGCCTGCCCAACAAGAAGAGGCCGCAAATTCCTGGAGGCAATGCACTCAGAGGAGGCATGCATTAACAGGCATATCGATTTAGATGCCAATTACAAATTTATCAAGGTCAAGTGGAGGCGAAAACAGCCACTATCGATCAGATAACTTCAAACTCTGGATGTCTATTGGCACAACGGGACGAGTGAGTCCTGTAACCGATCGGTGAGCGCCCCATTACCAATGTCAATATTCCCGATCGAAACCGGCAAGACAACGAGCTCGTGGCGCAGTGGGTAGAGCGTTGGACTTCTGCCCAACAAGGTCGCGAGTTCGAGGCTCGGGCGCGGCAGCGCCTGGGTTTGGGTATGGCTGGCTGATGACGGCTAATAAGCCAGAAATGGCCATTCCAGTCTCCCTTGTCTTTGTCGGTCAAGTTATTCTGCCCATATATATATATATATATAATGTGGACCCAGACAATGGCCGCCACCCTCAACCAGAGAAATGTCAACTGACAGCAATTTCCTGTGTGTCTGCCGGCAAAGAACGCCAAAGCCAAAGAAGGACTCCCCCACCCCGTCCTCCTATCGTGTACACTGTTAGGTAAACCCGTCCAATCAACGCTGTGTTACAAAAATGGCTACCACCCCCTATAAATACTGTGAGACGCGGTACGATACTCACCTCCGACGATGGAAGCTTGTATGCTTTTGAAACGTCAGGACAATACACCTATAGTCCCTGAGATCGCATTTTCTTCTCATTTGTGTCCGGGGACACGCATCTTCGCTTCTATCAGCAATATATATATATATATATATATATATATATATATATATATATATATATATATAACTCGGCCCACTTTCCGGACGATCGACGTCCATAACACAGATTCAGTCACAGTAAAGTCCAACGCCCAATACAGAAGCGTGCTATGCTGGCTTTTATCGAAAATAAAGCTCTGCGACCGTGTTCTCCGATCTCGTTGGAGCGCAGGCTAGACCGTAGGGAGCGAAACACTTATTCCCCGGACACTAATCTCAGGCATATATAATACTGAGAGCGTCATAGATCATATCAATGATGAGCAAGGCCAGTAGACCAAATATGTTGGATCTACCGACGGTGTAATTAAAAGTTCCTATAAACACCACCATCTCCCCCGCTTCACATTTGACTGACCAGCATATCTGATTAAACTTGCCTCCCGTTCGTGAAACTGTCCCATTTGGTTACCGGGGGCCGTTTTCGTAGTAAGTCGCTAATTTCAGAAATATGCAATGACCATTTGCAGTTGAACAAAATTTGCAATGTTGACTAACTAAATTTGCCCTCTTGGAATCTACTCTATGAAAACAACAAATCAGCCATTTATTACTCTGTAATACAGCATGTGCTTCCTAAATAACGAGCTGCTTGGTTTCCACCCTCTTTTCGTTTTTTCGTATATCCTTTGAAAGGTTGAAAATGCTGTCTGTTTGAGTCCAGTTTGGCACCAAAAGCGTTGCCATGGCCGTGGTGGCGTCTCCGCAATTGTTGTGCTAAAGCGAGAGAAGTTGGAGGAATCAAACCCTGTCTTACTTACATCTGGACGCCTCCATGGCTGCGTCCGGCGCTGGTCATTTTGCGCCGCGACCAATAGTCTCCTACCCCTGGATCAGTCGATGAAGCCGTGTGGTCTGACGTGGGTTGCGGGCTTCGCGAATGCGGACTCCACGATGAAGGATGTCGGAGTGTTGGCGCTTGGGTTCTCCTCGGTAAGCTCTTTCTTTTCCAAAAGACGACTTGGCGAGCATACGCGTTGCTTTCGATAACTTCTCTTCAGGCCATTACAGTTATAGGGAAACGTTGGAACGTAGTAGAAATTAAAAACATGAAATCGATAATATTCGTCCATTTATGTGAGTTGTAAGAGACAATGTGATAGGCGGCAGTAAGTGTTTGGTAGAGCCGTTCTAGGAGAAGGGGGAGGACAGAGATGGCGCGGGGGATGCATGCAGTTAAGCGGCCGTTGGCCAAGCTAAGCGCGGAGCTTGTACGAGGTCCTTTTGTGCGCACAAGACCGGCTTCTTCAACCTAATGGCAGTCGCTTCTGCTTCTACTAGTAGACGTTGACCCTGTGGCTTGGGATTGTTTGGTGGGACCTTATAAATTACACGGAAAGCTTCGCTGGGGTCAACACTATGTCCGGTGTCAACAAGATGTGCATTAATGGCGCTTTTTACGCTCTTGTCTTCCCCTTTGTTCAGCCATGCTGGGAGGTGTTCTTTTATTCTTTTAGGATAGGCCTGTCAATTCAGTACGCTCTTTCCAACTTCTACACCTCTTTTGCAAATGCTTATTTCATTCACCTCCTGCCCCACGTTTTTAAGTCTTTAAATTAAATTTCACCAAATAAATAATCGGCTAAAAATAATGTGCTTTATATGATCAGACATTTAGAGGGACTATCAGACTGTTGAGACCCCATTCGTAAGAGGCTTACTGTGGAAGTTTCAATGAAAACTATTATCTTTGCCACATATAAGCTACCAGACGTGCCGAATCTTATTCGGGTCGATACTCTCTGAATATTCTTTTTTACTGTTGCTGCATTGGATCTACTTCAGCTCTATTTTCATAAACCAGCCATAGAGCGTATAAAGATATGTTCAAAGCGGCCCATATTTCGCAGCCGGATATAAATGCTGACTACTGTATCCGTAGTTTACTGGAACCCTAGCGTTTGTTCGCGATGCGGCCGGGCCCAGAAATGTTCGATGCATATTATGCGTTCGTAGCAGACTGGACGTTGCCCGAGCCATTCGCTATCTTCAACCACCTAATAGGTAATTAAATTTTGTATTTGACTTCTTCGTAAGCCTGCAGATGAATAAGATTTAATCACACAGGCATACTTTGTACAGAAGGTCTGTTTTGGAAACCGCAGTCTTTCAAGCCAACCATCTTTCTACCAATATCTCTGAGCGCTTTTGTCATACATGACTAGGTGTTAGCGGTTGCTACAGATATAAAGCCTCATGCATCTAGTTACCACATTGCTCAGACGCCGATTTTGATACTTAAATCACATTTGTCTTCTAAGGTACAGTCTCCTGGAGTACTTCACGTTTATTAGGACTAAATAGCACCCTACTATTGCTGTCATTTTTGAAAATTATAAATGCTTCCTTGTGAAAACATTGCAGTCCCTTATGTTCACACTAAGTAGACTTTCGGTGTGACTTTCATAGTCATCCAATGAGAGTTTCCCTCGACCACACACATACAAGCTCCATATTCGGTGAGGCTTTGCCTGGGCAAAGAAGTTAGCCACGTGGAGAACGCGCGGATGGCCACTGCTCCTGGTGCCAATGTCGGCGAGCCAAATTACCAAAGAGCTGGAATGGAGGACGAAATCTGGCAGTCAGCAACTCGACTGCGGGCCATCATTGCACCACGTGTGATGCGCGTGGGAACCGATAATCTTGACAAGTACGCTGGCGCACAGCAACAGCATGCCAACTGCATACTGCAGTAGCTGGCCGGTCAGAGAACTATCACACCACCACCTGAAGCTCTCTTCGATGCACTCGGGAAATGCCAATGTTGCTAGGCCTGTAGTGGCCTTGCACCTACATCTTATACATGCTGCGAAACCTGCGCGATCCCATACCCTTATCTGACCCTGTCTCTGAGAGTGGATTCGAGAGATGATCCGAAACGTCAGGCTAATAAAGCTCTTGTTCCAGTGATCATGTCTACTTCTTTGCGACTACTTCCTGGAACTCGCCTCTTCGCTTCTATTCGTTAAGCTTTTCATCTGCATAATCGAATGCATACGGCAATGTGACCGAGAATTGAGAATGGTTCAGTGAGTTATTGCATATTCTCCTTAGCAACTACTGCCCGATTTCACGTAAGAGACTGGATACCAGGCCCCAGTAACTGAATCAAACGTTGAAAAAAAAATAAGTGAATAAAAATCGGAGGTTGTGGAAGAAATCACTCGCTGATGAGAATCCTGCGTCCATAAACACATACAAGGTACGAAGGAACAAAGTTAAACGGCTTATTCTCAGAACACGACAAGACATCGAAAAAGGCCTGTTGAACCGTGCAGTGGAAAATCCGAAGTTATTCTACAACTAAATAAGAAGGAGCACGCGTAACAGGGGCCCAGTTCCCTTACTAAAGACTAGCGAAAACCTAGAGATTAGTGAGGATGAAGCAAAATGCAGAGTACCTTTCAGAATTCTTTAAATCCATCTTTACGAGTGGAAGCGCATTTAATCCTCCCGACTATGACTTAGATGAGAGTCCAACAATAGAGCCTGTATCTTTCGACGAGGCAAATGTTCGTAAAGAGCTGTTGGCTCTAAATGAGTCTTAATCACCGGGTCCAGATGATATACCGCCAAAGTTACTAAAGGAACTCGCTGCGGAACTGGCCAAACCGTTGTCCAGGCTTTTCCAAACCTCGTTCGAAGCCGGCACGTTACCTGCTGATTGGAAATCTGCACGAATCGCACCACTACAGCAAGGTCTCCGCAAATAATTACAGACTAATTAGCCTCACCTCGATCTGCTGCAAAATTCATGGAAAAGTAATAAAGCGAGAGCTAATGCACTTCTTAGAGCAGCATAAATTATTATCCGATGCGCAGCATGGATTCCGAAGTGGCAAATCTGACGTAACGAACTTGCTCTATTGCTTGGAACATTGGACGCGAGCAGTAGATGAAGGAAATGCGCTGCACGGAGTCTACATTGACTTTAAGAATGCATTTGATAGTTTCCCACGCTAGTGACTCCTAGACAAACTCAACCGAACAGGCATTAGGGGTAATCTCCTGAGATGGATCAAAAGCTTCTTATTTAGTCACTCTCAAACCGTCCATGTCGGTAACCAGCAGACGGCGGAGGTTGCGGTTGAAAGTGGTGTTCCCCAGGGCTCCGTTCTTGGCCCCACCCTGTTCACTTTGTACGTCAACGACTGCGTCAATGAACTGGATTGTGATTTCGCCATGTTTGCGGATGATATTAAGCTATGGAGGGCCATCATAAATGCAGCTGACTTAAAGCCTTTGCATGAAAACCTAAACATGGTCAAAGGACTTCCTTTTTCCGTTCAATGAGAATGAATGCACTATTCTACGAGTCGGTAGAACTAGCACTCTGAATCTCATGGATTACTGTCTGAATGGTAAACCATTGCAAGAAGTATACGCGCAGAAGGACTTGAGAGTGTGGTTCTCGAGCTCTCTTAAACCCCGCTGCATTGTTCAAAGGTAGCCAAGTCTGAGATGTCAGCCCTGTACCTTTTCAAGCTTGCTTTCTCTGCCTTTGATAAAGACTGTTTTGCCAAAGTCTTTCGAACTTTTGTGCGGCCGCAATTAGAGTTCACTTTCCAAGCTTGGAGATCCTGGACCGCGACGGATCTCAATATCATCGAAAAGGTTCAAAGGCGTGCAACCAAACTTGTGACTGGACAGGGCTCATTACCCTTACCTTGATCTCTTTCCCTTGGGGGGACCTGATTCAAACATTCCGTATCGTATGCGGTCAGGGCTGCTGCCTCGTACCTGGAGACTTCTTCCAGTTAGCAACAACCACGAACTTGATAGGTCATCCACTCAAATTACGTGTGACTGGGGCCAGACCGGATACACGAAAGTTCTTCTCCAAGAGAGCGATCGACGCTTGGAATGCTCTGACTCTGGATGTTGTTATGAATACTTCCGTTGAGCTTTTTAAGAAAAACCTGGATCAGTGTAGTAGTGCCCACTATAATATCCCCAGATCTTCTTAGTCACGTGCCAGTTTTACCACTCTTATTATTAAAATACTACTTTCTATATTTCAGTACCATTTTATAGCATTTTTATTTTTATCAAACTCATCGCATATGCCTCACTCACGAGAATCTTGTCAACAACAATATAATTTCGTCATGTTCCTAGTATTATGTGAGTACACGTTTATGTTTGCTCTCTTTGATTACCCAACAGCTGCTTATTTTCAGCACGCTATTATGTAAACCAACTTTTTACATTTTCATGAAGTACCAGAGGCTTTTTAGCCATACTGTAACCAAGAGGGTGTGCAAAGGCGTTGCCTATCTTTCCCTTAATAAACTGAACTGAAGAAGTTATATGATGTGGATGTGGAGACTCCATGTATTGAAGTGCAAAGTCCCAAGGTGTAGCTTACGGAGAATACCGATCGCTTCATCAGTCTTTTATTTTCGTTCGAGATCCGCTTTTGGAATCTAGGATATTTTTGCATCATGCGTGAGCATTTGACAACATGGTTTTGACTTTCTTATGTGCGCCTTTTTCTTGGTACATGTAGTACGATTTGCAACAAGGGCCTATGTAGCCAACCGATTATAACGTCCCTTCTCATTCGGACGAATCCCATATTAGATACGCGTTTCGCGTTTTTGTGCTTAGCGACCTCTCTGTTGACAACGCTAGAACCCTAGATCATAGTCCTCTCCATTTAAACAGACCCAGTGAATCATGCACTACTCATTTTCACCATTTCATCTTCTTGTTTATCTTGCCAGGGCTGAACTCTGACCTTTTGAAGGTCGTTAAAGAGTGCAAAATACTAATTGCTCGATATGATGTTATTGTGCTATGTGTGCATTAGTTGTCGACTGCTCGTTTATCTCCTTTGTTGCGGACTTCAAAGGAAAGTTAGTGCTTCGACTTTGTGCAATGCAACTTCAACAGATCAGAACAAGATGTCCTTCTCAGGTTGCCGGCATGCCTTGCATTTGTTCGACATCCGAGTAGTCTGCCGATGGGTGTCAGGAGGGTCAGAGAATGTGTGCGCCTTATTTGAGGTTTTATTACGTAAAGAATGCTCCGAATCCATCAGCTTGCCTCGACATAAATGCACCCGAAGCTGCTGTAACAATTTTCGCTCTACAGAAGTAGCAATATGCCATTTGCAGTAGCTGTGTTATTACATCGAATGTCAACCGAAATGCTGAAGTTCCTTTTCGATAAGAAAGGATTACTTACGTAGGCTTGTTATTTTAATTGTGTAGCATACTCCCAGGACGTCAGGACTAGTCTCCCTCCGGCTGTATGAAAAATATACGCTAGCTACAATGCGCCTACTTAATATTAGTTTTTCCAATTGATTTTCGAGACCCTTATCAATTCAAATATACCTTATAGAAAACATGCATAAGCACACTCCTTCTTGTACTGATTTAGTAGCAGAGTGCTTCCTCTTCATAATTTCTGCTACATGAAATTATTTGTTTGGTTTTTTAAAAAATATTAATGTTCGAATAATTTTGAACCCGTGCGACGCTTACATTCAAGGTTTCCAGACTACAAGTGGCTTTGAATGGGCATTTAGTGATCCTAAAAATCTCATAATTAGAAACTTTTTAAAAGCCGAAACCTAATCCTTATTTTATTATAAATATAGAAAACCACATTTTTACCAAATAAGTTGAAAAATCTTTTTATGCAGTGAAAATCGATGGGAAAACCTGCATATCACTTAAGTTAGCATTTTTTACATAATGTAGTTTCGCAATTG
This sequence comes from Schistocephalus solidus, assembly GCA_017591395.1. Classification (NCBI taxonomy): domain Eukaryota; kingdom Metazoa; phylum Platyhelminthes; class Cestoda; order Diphyllobothriidea; family Diphyllobothriidae; genus Schistocephalus; species Schistocephalus solidus. The sequence goes on along the minus strand of WEDG01004983.1, from coordinate 241,634 downwards.
TCAGGACAGAAACTATTTCAAAAGCCAGCATCCTGATGTAACTGAAATGGCTTGGAATTTTGTTGTACAGTAATCAAATTTACAACTCTCATTGAGTACTCTTTTCTATTTTAGAATTTCAATCACGAGATAGCACATACCTACCGAACGTCCTCTATAGTCAATGGGTTCCTTAAACTGCCCAGGTGTAGACTTCCGGTCGTAAACCTATCGGTGTAAACTGAGCTGTTGTTGATTTGCTGTTCATGCTGGCTCATGCCATAAAATCTATGTCCTGTGCTTCGTCTCAACCAGCCGAAATCCTTAATGAAAAGTGTGGGTTTGCTCTCAGGCTAATTGCCACGATAATCAATCTTCTTCCCTCCTCCGCACCAGTCAGCTAGCAGTCTTAGTTGTGAGGTTTTTAAAGCCGGCCTTCTACGTGTTATGTTGTCACCTTTTTACTGCTGATACCACTCTGCCAATAACTACCCTTCCTTCTTTTGCATTGATTTCAGACAGATTTTGTTGCGGCCGAAGTGACGCCACCGGATTCGACCGCCGTAATGTCAGCCGGTCGTATGCACTTTAGGGTAAACTGCGCCGGTAGGAATCGGGCCTGGGACTTTGCCTTACTTCCAGCGCCTGTCCCAACCTACATCTTCTGCGCTATCCAAAAGGACAAAATCCTGGTGTCAGTATCTGATGCACACGATTTGCGGCATCCCGAGCCCACTTCAGCCCAAAACGACCACACCGCCACGCATTCCACGCTGTATCTTGTGGTAAGGTTTTCGAAGCGTCTTCTATGAATTAGCGTTGTTATATGTGCTCCACTTTACTAAAGAGCCATTACGAGTTATTTAAGTTTACTTTTTTGTTGTTGCCAAATCGTTTGCCGTTGCTGAAAGTGGCTGTTGCCAATGTCTTGAGCCGTTAGCCTTCATCACACTGGAAGCGGTGACAGCCTACTTTAGTCCTCCTCCTCCTCGTTGTCGTCGTCGTCCTCCTCCACCACCACCACCGCCACAGTTTTTTGTTGAAATCTGCGTTGAGCAGAACTCGAACTAAAACAACATGATCTATTTAGCAGTATTTTCATACAATGGCAAATTTTGCTGCGATAATGTGGGGCTTATTTACGATAACGCTTCTCTTTTATCTGATTATGGCTAACGCTTCGTCCGTTAAAAGGACGTCCTTTTTGATCGGAATAATAGGAACGGGACGGGACACGCAGTTATAATGAAAAATGTACATAAGTTATACGTGGGTGATGCCAGCTACTGGAGACCGCTATATTAAGGAACAGTAGGGGCGTTAAGGCCGTATACATACTGTCTGAAAATTTACTTTATAAAGACTGTGAATACTAGGCGGAATTTATGGTGTTTCATGTAATTGTTATGCTTTCAGCACCTCATGTCAGAGCAAATTTGCTTGGCGTAACCGAGATAGTCATTGAGTCTTAATAATATTGCATTTGTGGCAATCAAAATCTGTTCAATCATGCTACGGAGCCTGCGCTTGGTGGTTTGGAGGTGGTTTGGGGAGCAAAAGTTAAATTTTTTTCGTGGTTAGCGCTTTCGCGCTTTCTTTTCCTTTTTCGCTAGTGCTTTTGCTAGTGCTTTTTCGCTAGTGCTTTCGCGCTTTCTTTTCCTTTTTCGCTAGTGCTTTTGAGAGGTTTCGCGGGTCTTTGGAGGAGAATGTTGATTTTGTCCGGCTGGAGTTAAAGTTGGGGTTTGGGTCAGGATTAAATTCAAGGTAGAGTTTAAAGTTGGAGTTTGAATACAGGAATAGCTACAACCCCCGCGAATTTGTCAGAAGGTTACCAGTGATGCTGGAGTTGTGTCGGTACTTGTTCTCGCTTCCGACCGGTGCCGTCCGTCAATGTATTCATTCTTTCTCACTATAAACCAGATTGGTTCAGAAGACTTACTGTTTCCAAGATTGAAGTTAAATGCCATACGCAAAATGTTCATCGTTCCGTCCGTAGCGTTCTCTGCCGAAGTTCCCAAATGATCTATGTCCTTTAGTGGATGATAGTTAAAAGACCATTAACTACCAGAACAGATTTAATTGTAAAAAAAGGAGATTGCTCGAGCAACCTGCAGTCAATACAAAATGACCCAAACTAGGCATACATCCCTAATAACGATCTAGTTGGCCCGAGTGAATAAACCCAAACACCCATTTAAAAATTAACGATGGTTAACTAAATATAAGGAGGAAAGCATTGTTGGAATTCATTTTATCTAGTTAAAAAGATTGTATTTGTTTATTAAAACGTAAACTTCATGTTGAAAGAGTAGCTTTACAGTAAAAATGCATTTACGTGCAAGTAAAATACGAAAACAGTTGAACTGTAGTAGAGTTTGAAAATTATTTCCAGATAATTATCTAGTGAAATATCCTCCAAAAATTACTGTAATATGCAGTATGAGAGCCATTCTTTTCAAAATGGTACGCTTTTACTCGAATTGATATGCGGTTGATCACAGTAATGATAAATTCACTTGATTTCCTGGGTATAAACGTCGCAGATACCGAGAGGTTGGACCTTGAGTAAAAAAATTTGAATTATGACTAGTAGATTCAGTACAAACACGCATTTTCTGAGTAGTAGGAAAACATTTCTTTTCTACTGTTACTTTGCGCTTTTTGGCGTCAGGCGAATTTGGCAAACTCCAGACGTCCGTAAAAGCAAGAAAATCCCTTGGGATTTTCGGGTTTCTCGATGTATTTTTTAAATACATTAGTTAACCGGCGTTTTTTTATCTGAAAGGCCGAATGAAAAACACCAGCGGACACCCATTCGTGGGCTGAGTCAGAGAATCAACAAAATTCGGGGGAACTCGTGTTTGGACACAAAGCTCAAAGAAGGTGCATTCTGACATATTTATCGAAGCTTGGGCGATAAAGTGGTTCAAAGTACAATTTACTTGTTTGGTTTTTTGACAGGCCGTCACAAATACGTGAATAGTCAATCGAGCAGTATGCATATGAAGACCGGATGGTGAATATTTGGTATAGTATGTAAATTGAGAGCGGTTGAGTTCTCGTTTGCTTTTACGTCTAAGTCACTTCAATATCAGCGGGATTGTTTTAGAAAAGATACAATGCTCCTGGTTAATAGGATGCATAGGGATTTTTTAAGGAAGTTATCTGTAGTAGGGTAGTGCACGCCGAGTCCTCTTGCTATGCCAGAATGGCATTACTTTTGCCAATCCCCAGTTTTCCAATTGTCATGCTCAGTGCTTTTAGATTGTAACCACTTTTTTTACAAAAAGCTCATTATTCGCTCTCCATTAAAACGATAATATTTCTTTTTATTTAAAAACAAATAAGCCACCACTTCATGGCCGCGATATCAACACTTGTCTTCTGTTGCATACGTCGAACTTCAGTGGCACCGACAACAACTTCGAAGGTTAGCTTTTCTCTTTACCTCCCATCACCCGGAAGCAATTTTTGCCAGCGAAACTATTTGACACCATTCCTGTGCCTGCTATAACTAGTTTAAATGGGACTCTTTCATAGAATAGCGCATGCAGTCTAACTTTTCTGCAAATACTCTCCAGGGTCGCATTGTGTCTGAAGCATTGCAACGGATATCTTTTACGTAAACAAAGTGTCCCTTAGCACCTGATTGAAAAATCTCTAAAGGTTTACTGTTTGTCTTTTCAAAGGCGGATATCGAGCCCGACGGCTGCTCGGGTGCTTTATTTTTGTTTAACCGAACCTCACACGGCCTTGCCTGGCTACCTCCTGGACAAGGGATATGTTTTTTACACGTCCTGCCATGGGTGAATTTTCCACGCCAATAAAATCCGTCACAATTTAGTTTCTTGAATATTAATGCTTTATTTTGGTGTTTGAAATTCTCGGACACGATCGAGTTTCTAGAAATGAAATTTCCCGGCTTTCCGCCGTCAATCTTCAGACAACATTTCTCGCAGTACAGCTAGACCCCTAATAATGGGGTTTCACAGAAAGCCTCCAAATTCTGCCATTTTTTCTGTGCGAAGGCCTCATCCCAGTGTTTTTTATAGGATTGTCTAAGTTTCCCAAAAAAGTAAACTTACCACAACTGCCTTGATACTTGTCGACACAAAGGAACAAAACGAGTACCTGCCATTTAGCCTAAGGTGCCTGGGACTTCCTTTAGGTTAGTAAACTAAGTACAAATACATACATATAAAATGTCATTTCTACCACCGCTTAAATTTTTCCAGCTTTTGTACTCCTTACCACCTTATAATTGTTTTTCGCGTTTCTATCTTTGTGCACACAGACGATGCCAATATTTGGCACGCAAAAGATAATTGGCAGTTTTGAAATCTCTAGTAGGCAATTTGTAGATTGTACCTGTATGACAAACCTATACAATTAAAGCGTTTCTACAGCGCAACCGTACATCAGGTTTTAAAATATACTTAAGACGATGGATCACAACCTTGTAAAAATTCCGCATAGGTGTATCATCGTGACCAGCTCTAGTGATCGGCAAGCGATCACTACCTACGGTGACTTCTCTGGAACATATCTGCACAGAACGTCACCCTCCTACTCACGACCTGTGCCTCAACTATTAATACTGATGTCCGCTGCGACTAAGACAGATGTTTAGAACTGTATGACGTCAAAGTGGCGTGCACCATTAACAATATATTGGTCTCGGCAGCCGAATTGTATACCCGCTTCCACACCCTTTCGACTCACGTTATCTTGCATTTTGTTGGACGCCTACTGTAACGAGAGGTCTTGAGTCAATACCAGCCTCAGAACCAATGAGAACCCGTTCAGCATTAAAAATCTGCATGCTGAAACTGAAGTGACCGAGACCAGTGCTGATTATTTTTTGTTCGTAGGAAATAGCGCAATGAACATCACGGTCGATCCATGCGCGCAGCAGAGCATAAACCACGTTGCCGCTATTTCTTCAAACTTCGAACTCGTTATTAACAAAGAGCAGATGGTGCTCGCATATATATCTATTTCCGTATATGAATGCGGCATGGAGCAGACTGAGGTAGTCTACGTAAAGACAGAGACCAATCTGTGTACCAGGCGATTGGTCAGGAAGCTTCTTTTTGTCGAACTTTTGGTATAGAAAAAAATTGTCTATGCAATTCTGCCTTTTAACCTGCAGACCAGTCGGCGGTCCTTCGTGCCTTCTAGCCCATGGCACTAGCAGGTAAACGAGAAGATTGCGAACCTTTTAGCCTTTTTGTAGTATTTCCTGATCTCTCGGGTGGCCCTTCACTCGCCACCGATCAGAACAGGTTGCGCTTTGATCGGCTCATAAGTCCTGCATATAAACGCTCGATTTCTCATCTAGAAGGACGATATCAGCTTGAATGTATGGCGAGGGCGTAATATGTGACCAAATTCAGGCAACAAAGGATAGGTCAGCGAGTAATACAGGACCAGTGGTAATAGGATTTTTATGGATGTGGCTTAATGGAGAAAAGGAGTACTCCAACCCTATCCTAATGCATTGTTTTCGCTAGGGTTAGCATTCTTTGCTGGGTAAATAGGGTCGCACAATAGTATTTGGCCCGACAAGTTTGTTGATTGCGAGACCCTTTGGCTTTACTTCATGCTGAACAGTATGTGCTATATACTTCCTAGGTGACCTGATCCACCTTTAAACGGATCCTTGGCGAGAGTAAAAATGAGGCCTACTCTGAGCAATCTTTCATTGTCAAAATAAAGCGGATGCGTTTTTAAACCCCTGCGGCAGCCTAATAGTCGCCTCTCGGAAATTTGCCATTTTACCCAATACTTCGGTCCTCCGGAGGCCAACGAAATATTGTGTTAACCGGCAACGAATGCTCACCATATTGAGCACAGTGGATAGAGTTAGGATTACGCTGGTTTGTAGCATGTTCGCGTATTTCATGCTGACCTATACTTTGTTCCTTGAGTTGGCTTACATACTATGTTCTTGCCGAACCTACTACAGCATCTAAACTCTTTGGAATAAATGCATGCTTTTAAATAAATACTGTTAACGACTGGGAATTTGGCAGGTGACAGGAAAGACGCGAACTAAAAGGCCGTCATCTTGGTTTGACTGAAATATTTTTGGATAATGCTGTATGGCAAGCAACATTGCAACCCAACTAAGTGATCCCTTCTGACAGAGATCATAGTTCAGAATTTTGGTCAATGTTTCCAGAAACAAGGCACCCACTTTTTTTGTGTTTGCCTTTTACACACTGACTTCTTCTTTGCATCAGGCGGGGCAACAACATACGGAGGAAGAAAAGAGAGAGGGAGGACGATTGAGGCCAAATCAAGCGTTAAGTCCCTCATTTTAACCAACCAAACGTGCTATCACGACCAGCTAAGTGTCATGGTTTAGAGGGTTATCAAATGATGGGATAGTACAGGTCTGACAAAAATGAATCCTTCCTAATATGGTCTTTAGGACACATCTCACGTGTGTGATATTAAATGTCCCTTGAATGAAGTCTGATGCATGCGTAGCGTGCATGAAGTGAACCACGCATAACGAGAATTTTTTTCCTGTAAACCACTGCACCCCTACCCAACTACAGTCTGCTTGCCATTGCAACTCGGTGAATGCATGATTGATTACAAGGAGACAACGATAGTCGGATTCACTGAAAGCAACTTGGTCGGTGCGCAGATCACCAGAGGTCATTCCTGCCAGCAATAACGATTCTCGCTGCCTGCAACGGCAAAACAGAACGTATCATTGGATGACAGATGTCATGATGATGATCCAGCTAGGAAGAGTTGAAGATACTCATTTGCTAATCAGTTAGGCAGTGACGAATTGGCTCATTGTGAGTCGGAACAAATTTTTTTATTGAGTGGAGGCTTTGACCACTGCTTTTCTTAACAAAGAATGCGAAAGACACTTCTAGGGCAAATAGTCACGTATGGAATACAAAATCCGCTAAAGAAAATGACAATTCTGAAAAAATGAGAGGGGTTAATGAATCACTAAAACGCTTAAATGGGTAAGCCAAAACCTGAAATTAATAAAAGGTTGATGACCGGGGGGTAGGGGCGGGGATTTTATACCCTGAATGGTTGAGTTCATAGTGTTTTTGAGCTTTTCATAGGTGGTCCTTTTTAACGAGAACAAACGTGTCGTCCACATACTGTACCCAAAACGTAGGGTTAACTATTGGAAGAACCGTAGATTTCAATTTCTTCATTTTCACTTCGACAAGGAAGTCAGATATGTGTGACCCCATCGGAGCTTCTTTTAGTTGTTGATAGTATTTGTTTTTGAACGAAAAACATTTTCTAAACAAATGTTCTATGAGTTCAAGTAAGGCAGTTCTTGGAAAATTCATGTCATATGACTTTAGGACTTCGTCCGTGGACTGCCTTTCTATGTCTAGAGGTATGGATATGAACAAAGAAATGACATGAAGGGAGACGATTATCTCATCAGTGGAGATTGTGATTCCTCTCTATTTCTCTAGAAATTCCATGGAGTTCTCCATGCATGTTCCATTAGTTGACCCTAAGTTTTGGGTCGGTATGTCGATGACACTTTTTATCGTTAAAAAAGGATCAACTAGAAACCCTCCACAACACCATCAACTCAACCATTCCGGGAATCAAATTCCCTCTCGAGAAAAAAAAATTGCCAATAAACTCCATTTCTGGATGTTCTATTACAACAAAAGACTGACGGAAGATTACACACATCTGTTTACCGCAAATAAACATATGCGGAAGTAATAATACACTACGAGAACAACAGCCCAATCTCTCATAAGAGGAGTGCCATCAATAGTCTGCTACATCGAGCAGAAACACATGGGTCTTACGAAGAAAACAATCGAGCCGAATTCAATTACTTATTTGATTTATTCTCCGATAATTTTGTTACCCCAAGTTATTTTGTACGTCGATGCATGAAATAACAAGTGCCCAAAGAAAGGTAACCAGGTAGTTCCAATCAGGCACCCAAAAAATACATGGTGAATCCTTCCTTATATTAGGAATGTGTGTGAACAAGTTGAAAGACACTTGCGGAAACGCCAAATAAAAGTGGCGTACGAACCGATGACTACATTACTCACTCAGCTTGTACATCGTAAAGATAGGATTTGCTATCTTGATAAAAAAGAAGTCATCTATTAAATCCCGTGCGAGACCTGTGATACCGTATATTGTGACCAAACACAAAAAGCCGCCTCCACAAGCATCCACGAACATGAACGAGCGGTTAAGAGGCAGGATCATTTGTCCCAAAGTGGCCCTACATAGCCTTGATACAGGACACAACATTGCCTTTGAAAAAAGGCGTATCGTTGGAGCCTTCCCTTCAATAAAGGCCCAGATTTTCTTGAGGCCATGCATTTCGATGAGTCATGCATCAATCGACACTTTGCGTTAGATGCCGTGTACAAAACCCATAGGGAAAATTGGAAGAGAAGAGAGCCAATCAAAATGGACTGCTGCACATTCAAAAAATAACCATTGATTTTTTAAGCACGTTTTAAATGTTAACTGTTTTTTGAACATATACTCAAGTCTTACGACGACCTGGGGAACCAGCGTCAAAAATTTACCAATAAAGTTTACTATTTTCCCAATGAACCTAATTACCTTCTAATATACGTAGGCTATTTGCTTGGCAGCAATCGCATGTCATTAGGAAATATGCAGGCACAACTGTAGAAGAGTTCGTCTTCTGATCACCTGCGTGTACACATTTGCATAATTGGAATCTGTACATACACCTTCGTTTTCTTTTTGTCTAAAATGGTAATTTACTCCCTTGACTGTTGTGTTGGGTGATTTTTCTATTTTTTCGTCTGTGCCCTGCTCCTGCATCATTTCATTTCATGAAATTAAGTTTTCCTACACAAAGTTCGAAGGTTAGAACCGTACCTCAGAGGTCTTTCCGTCCTACCGCATACACCTTGAAAGCCTCAATACAAAGTCCGGCGTGTTTTTTTCAGGTCTAGCCCTGTGTATATGTTTAGAGGTCATAAAACACTGTATTCGCGCACATGTTGAATTAATTGACTCCGAGCCAATGCAACGTGTCATTCCATTGTGTGATGATCGCTTTCCGGGTTCTCCCTAGGCAGAATACTATAGGAAAGCTATCGCGCGCCTCGATACTCATGCACCATCCTTTGATAAAAGTTTAACAAGTCTTTGCAGCAGATAATCTAACGATTACACAACAAATTGAACCGCACAACCTACTTTTTGTTTCTGGTATACGTCTGGGTTAAAAAATACTCCCTCCCCACCCGCTACCTCTACAGTGGACCACACAAATTAGACAAGAAGACTGCTCTTTAGATTTAGGCTGAGTAGGAGGCGCATGAGCCAATAATGGTCTCTCAATTGGAGCATTACACAGACTCAATCTATAGCCAACCTCAGGGATGGGAATTTAGTAAAGAAGCGGATTCCATTGCCAGTCAGTCGACCGCATTATCAATCCAAAGCTTCAGAGGCAGTTACGAAACCCTAAATGACGTTAGTTTACGAATAATACAAATAATCCTAGTTCTGAAGCTAGACACACTAAACTCGCTAAAGTTTGGCGAGCTTAGAAATAAGTGAGACAAAGGCTTAAAAAAACTTATCTTATTTTGAACGAGTGTAGGCGTTGTCCAGGTTCATTAAAAAGACGGAGGTGAGATAAGCTTGTAGTCGGTGCAGTCTTTTGCATTATACATGTCCTCTGCTCGAGCTTTGTGGATTTAGCAGGCGGATGTTCAAAGGGCTAATGTTAGGTCATATGTAGTCTTCCTGGCAGACTGCAACCGCAACTCGTGCCTTTTACCTGAACTCATTTCCGGAGGTTTTTCACTTGCGAAAATAACCAAACAGACAGCTTTTGAGATACGTCATGTCCCGGAGCGTAGGCCGGAAGCACTGATCTTGCACGAAGCCATTTTGTCACCTGAGCGATAAACATTTTAGGTTTTACAACCATCAAGCTATCGAGATATGTCTCTTTAGGGCATGAAAGTTGTCTTTTATGCATATAAAGAATAAGTCCATTGGATTATCTTTTTGTCTCACTCTTGCCAGATTTTACTTGCATCACCGGCAGTGAGGACATCCGACTGGGAAATTTCGCTTTTCGATTGTTCCCTGACGGATTGAAACCTCGGACGGCGTACTCTAGGCTTGGTAAGTTATGATATGTTTTTGAGAGCCGCACAAGATAGGCAATTTCAAGGTATCTTTTCAACCTGCCTGCTGTAGAAGAAAGAGCGGCGATCACTGGAACATGGTGTTTATTTGCCTGACGTTTCGGATTCTCTCTCTCTTACTCATCATCAGAGACAGTAGCAGAAAGGGTGATAGATGCACAAGGTGCGCAGTGTTTATAGTACGTAGTGGCCACGCAATCACATGTGAACCACAAATAGCAGTTATCTCGATCACCACCGGGGGTCGTAATTGATGCAATGATAGCTTGGTCGTCCGTGTCTTAGTTGTTAATGGATGCGGGCGTGATAATGCTTCGGCAAGTTAGCTCACTGACACTGGAAGTGTCGGTCACCCACGTCCTCCCCACGTGACCCATTTGTGTGTTCAGACGATGTCACAACACGGAATATGGGAACGGAACGATCTACGAGCATATGAAGGGCACGCCGAGGGGTTCGGTATGTCGTCAAACGGGAATCAGGTGATGGCATTCCAAGAATGCCACACCGCCGTCTTCCCGGACATTCAATTTACGATGGAGGAAGAAGAAAACAAACAGCTGGCCTTCCTGGATGTCCTCGTTTGCCGCAGAGATTGTTCAGAAAAGCAACCAATACGACGCAAATACTGAACTTTAACAGCAACCACACAGTCACTCACCAATGCTGTTGCATAAGGGTACTTAAACCGGTGCGTCGAGGCGCATTTCATTGAAATGGAAAGACAAAGTTACTTATGTGCAATATGTTCGATGGGTACTGAGAGCGAATGGCTACCCGCACACATTTTTCAACCAGTGCATACGCAAACAACACGAGAGACCAAATCCAACCTGGCCCTAAATTCTGGCGAGCTCTTCAATACTTGAGGAACATCTCGGAAGCCGTCAGCCGCCTTCTCACTCCACTTGGAGTTGGGGTGGCACACAGGCCAGAGACAACCATCAGGTGCCGAGTCATGAGGCCGAAAGGCAAGCTGCCATGGCAGGAAACGTGTGGCGTCGTTTACCGGATCTGGTGTTGTTGTGAAGATATCAACTACGTCGGAGAAACCAGGATATTACTCCGGATGCGAGTGGCCGTGCACGCGACTGTTGTGAGGAGAAAAGACGCTGGCTCTCAGGTTACAGCTCATTCAACATGACCGGCCCATATTTTCATGTTTGATGAGGCCAAAATCCTCGCAAGTGGTGACAACAACGTGAGATGCGAGCTGCTTAAGTCATGGTTCTCAGACCCACAGTCTATCAACAAGCGCAATGAACTCCCATTCCCATATTCTGTTTTTGGGCATCGCCTAAACAGGGAAATGTGTCACGTGGGGTGGACGTGGGTAACCGACCCTTCCAATGACAGTGAGCCAAATTGCCGGGGCATTATCACGCCTGCATCCAACATGGATGATGAAATGACGGCCATTAACGACTCGGACACGGACAACGAAGCTATCATCGCATCAATTACGACCCCCAGCACGATAGCTGCTAATTGTAGTTCACATGTGATCGCTTGGCCACTACGTACTATAAATACTGCTCATCTTGTTCATCTATCACCCTTTCTGCTGCTCTCCCTGATGATGGGTTCGATAGAGAATCCGAAACGTCAGGAAAATAAACCACGTTCGCCCTGATCACCTCTCCTTCTTCTGAACTGCTTCCTGGATCTCGCCTGTTCGCTTCTACCACCTACTTGCTATAGTCTCCGCGTCTTGGCCACACCTTTCCTGTTACCTGTTTGCCTTCATGTCTAGGTAAACATTCTGTTCAGGCCATGAAATGATTTCTGAGTGAGACGTGCGTCAGGACGTCCTGAATACCAGCTATTTTCATTTTGCGTTGTGTCCTTATACTCATGTGAAATTTTAAGATGCCCAATTCGATTAATGCGACATTTTGATTATTCCTCAGCAGACCTGCACTGTAACTTAATTTAGGGTTAGGCAGCGAAATCGATAGCAGCCAACTAACAGTAGTCATGGGCATGTGTTAAGAGCGTTCAGGCAATGAATAATTACTGTTGGTTTATGGTAGCTATTCGATCGGTTACTGGACTCTCATAATGCTCTGACTTATGTTTCGCTCTATTGCCCCGCTGTCAGTCGCACAACGGCTACTTTTATAGGCAGAATCACATTACCGTCAAAGACCAGAGAGAGTGCACTGGCTAGTTCTGGCTTATTAACCAAGCCACCATGGAAATGGAATGCAAACACACTTATATTCAATTGAAAGGATGCGATAGATTATTTTTTAATTTAATTTAGTTTTCGCTAATCCGCAATTAAGAAACGCAATAGGCAAAAGATAAGCAGTTTTTGCAAAACCTTAGTATATATTCGGATACTTTTTTGTGTATTTTCAGTCTTAGAACGGGGCACTAAACTAAACGAATGTAGCAGAAACGCTCCAATATAAAGCGAAATATAAATTATTTTTGTTTCAGTTGAAAATGTATAACCTCGTTTCAGGGAAGTCACAAAGCCGATAATTTCCAAATGTTCACCTTGACTTAACCTTGGCAAAAGGCAAAGGTCGCATATATTTGTCAGCCACGTATCTAATTAACGCACCTTTTAAAGGTATAACTTATAATAAAACGTGTTTTAATTGGTCATAGGCATGTGAATGGTCGACTTTGTAGTGGACGTTCATCTTCCTCAGCAATGAGTTTCATGCTTGTTTGAATCTACAAATATGACGCAAACGACCATCTCCATTAGAAATAATATCTCAAAGCTCACTACTTCTGTAAATGCTTTTAAGCAATATCTTAGTTTGACGGTTTCGATGAACGCATAGAACAGGATCTAACCTTATTGCCAATCGGTGAGAAAAAGTGAAAATCGTGAAATATGCACTGGTATTTCAAGGACGATCGGAAGCTACTTATAATCCAATAACAGAAATACATATAAAAAAATTTGACGAAAGAATATATTTCCTTTAATATACACAAAATTATATGCTTACGTTATCACCTGTCAGTTCTATTTAAATTTATTCGTCGCATTTATAGCGATTTTTCACGTTTTCACAATTTGTCGCTTTTTCTAAAAGTTAAATAATCTAAATTTTCACAATTCCTTTCAAGTTTTCAATTCACTCAAGTTTGTTCATTAATATTTCAAAGCCTTGGTACATGCACTGATGTTAGTTTGCGAATGATTATCAATCTTTGGTAAATTTCGGCATTTTGCGTATGCTAGGTTCCCCACTGTTTTATTAGAAAAATTTTCCCAGCTTCGTCGTTGGCATGTCTCATTTTCCATTGACTTTCGTTGTCATTGGCCAGTCGGGAAGAGCAAACACGTTCGCTACAGCCCTCCCTGACCTCTAACTTTGTCACGCGTAGTACCCTCTAAAGTATACGTTTCGGTAGCGATATTCATGTGAGTTCGCTGCCCTATGTAAAAATGTACCCTCCAGCGTAATCGGGACTCAAAATTGGGGCTAATAGTCATTCACTCATTCACCTTAATATGCTATCCCATGAAGTATCCCAAATAGGCGCGCGATATAGAAGTAAACTGCGTGAATGTATGCTTTACTTCTCAACTTCCGCACAATAACACACATACTGACATGTAAAACGGTGCTGTGGTGAGTTCCAACTTTTCCGACAGAAAATCTTAACCATCCTATAGAGGGGATTTATGATGCAGATGGGATTTCGTGTTACTTTCTCACCACTGATTTTCCAAAATTAAGTTTCACAAAATGTTTACTTCGCGTGAGGGTGAATTGAGTGGCTTTGCTTTACCTTACCTTTTCACCACTAGCTGAGCAGTCTTCTTCTACCTGAGTCGGCACGATCATGCTACTCTTCCATCTTGTGTGCGTGTGTGTGTGTTTATTAACCCCCTTTTTGAATGTGAGAGAACTTTAACAGTCAGCTTCAAATTCATGTTCTTGTTTACTTCACTTGAGGAATGTAGTCTTCTCAGGTCGTCGCCATTTTTCCTTTCGTTGCGGCATTGTGCAGGCAAACTGGCGGAATCTTATAAGTGAACAAAGTAGACTTGCAACATTCAACAGGCTCGATTTTCGACACCGCCAGCTTTTAAAGACTCCACCATCACTGTTGCCATATGTTTTTGAGGCTATTTCTAAATCTTCCTTGTGTGGCCAATTTTTGAGATTTCAGATAACGCAGGTTAAGTCTATGACCTTCGCCTCTCACGATCAGATCGGAGAACAAAGTCTTTAGCTCACCTCTTCCCCACTCAAAATCACCTAGGTATACTGCCGCCGGATTTCAGAGGAAAAATTTGGGAATGGGCTGTCCCTAGACACTTTGATTTTGTTAAACTAACGTTTTTTATTGAATTTCATTTTGTGCCGACAGATCTGCGTATTTATTGCCTCAATGCTTCATTTATCTCAATAAATTGGTCAAGAACAGATCGGGCTGGAATTTGCCCACTGTCATCAGTATTTAAACCCTACATATTTTTTTATTTCTAATCTAAAAACCCATTTTAGAAATTCAGCTGACATTTCATTAGATAGGCCTCTTTCTATAACTTCTTTCAGCGACGGAAACTGTGCTTGTGTGAGGTTTTTAAGTTTTAAGTAAGTTGCTTCCCATATGCAAGGCCGATTTAGTTCTTCCCTTTCTCTGTAAATGTCGTCTTATTAGTTGAAAAAAGCCTTCAAAATCTGCTGGGAAATAGGCTGTGAATTCGCTTCTACGACATGGCATTTCCATTCCCATCGGACTTCGTGACCTCGAAACTGTCTTTCGTCGAGTCAAAAAACCTGGTCTTGAATGTCAACCGCCGATACCAATTATTGATGATGAGTTAAAATTTTGACATACATGCTTGTACGAACTTTAACCTTTTCCTCTGGACCCTAAAATTTATGCTCAATTGTCCTACTCAAGAAATTTAAAAACATCCCTCCTCCCAGTACAGGTGATTTAGGTCACTGTTAGTTTCCTGTACCAAAATACTTCTCAACATTATTTCACCTACGCAGTGCTCCACATAGTGTAAAATTTCACTTTGAATTACGTGTTGTTTCTGTTCTCCATTACATGGGACACCTTCCTCCCACACTAGGTGATTGTTGCCGTGTTGAGCCGAGTGAGCCTCGCTTTTACAGCGGTCATATCTCCAACATTCGCTGTATCGCGCCGGTTCTGAACAGAGAGTCAATTGCCGCCAGCCGCAAAGGCGAATGCCCGTCCGCGTTTCGTTTCTTTGTCACTGGTGGCGGCCGAGGCATGCTGGCTCTCTGGCGCCTCTCTCCGGATGCCGACACCATCTCTCCCGGTCTTCTCGGCTGGGTACGTCTAGACTCCTCTGTGGGGGCTACCGGTGGCGTTAGTGCTGCTGCTGCTGCTGCTGTTTCGCCTACTTCTACGTTGATAAGTCTGCCCACCTGCCCCATTGGACCTAGAAAACGCGCGAGGGGCAGCTGCGATCTACGGGTCATGTGTCTGCTGGGTTTCGAGTCCGGTCCGACAGAATTGCTTCTGATTGCTGGTTGTTCTGATGGCAGTCTCCGGTAAAAATTTTGGTTTTACCCTTATTATCTAACCTGTATTGGGCCATTTTTTAAATTCTTCCCGCTAACCGGTGACATGTTCTTCACTCAAAACACCAGTCAACTGTTCTATCTTCGTTCTTTTCTAGCTCTCGATTTTCCCACGTGCTTCAAATGCTGTCTTATATAGTCAAATTATGATAGGGGTATTTTTGATGGGCAGCATCGTCAATTTGACCGTCGCAAACAATGATCTCCGGTGTGTGCTTCATAGAACGGTGACTTGGCTGTGAATTATAGTAGGCTTGCGTGGCATCTGCCACACTCGCATCCCCTACGCACCTGAGCCCGGTGTTTAGATAGAGTCAAGAAGACCGGGTAGGGACCGGGCGCAGTCACCTTCAAACTAAATAACCCGGCTATTAATGACTCGAATGGCGGCCATCATGCCAAAATCGCTCAAAGGGCATTCATCTGCCATGAAGGGGAAGTCGCCAATTTTGCTAGATACATGTGATACCA
The DNA here is from genome assembly GCA_017591395.1 of Schistocephalus solidus. Lineage (NCBI taxonomy): Eukaryota > Metazoa > Platyhelminthes > Cestoda > Diphyllobothriidea > Diphyllobothriidae > Schistocephalus > Schistocephalus solidus. The sequence goes on along the minus strand of WEDG01004983.1, from coordinate 225,463 downwards.
TGACGACTGCATTCCCTTATGCACGTATTACCCGAATTTGATGTTGCATTTAATGAAAGGTTCGACTAAAGTTCTCGTTCCAGTGAACACGTCTACTTCTCAGTTCCACCATCACCAACAACGGAGCCCACCAATGCTGTGCAAGGTAGGCAAACGGTGACTTGTGGGTGATTTTTTACAGATTAAAACAGGCTTTCCCTGCCTCTATCTCAGCCTCTCATCGCATACTCACCGCATTTTGGTGGCAGTACAAAGCTAAGACTGTCAGAAGCGGATATGATTGCAGTGGCTGACAAAACTAAACAGCCCGCCTGTGCGTTCTACACGCTACCTGTTTCCTAATTTTACGTTTCCCAGTGGGTCTAGAACCTCATGTGAGTTAATGGTGATATAAAGGCCACAGTAAGGAGCTATTTTAGCCAGATCTTGTGTACGGAGCTTAAGGGACCTACCCCATCAATCGGCAATCTTCTTAGGCAGGACTCTTTGCTTTTCGGGATAGTTTGAGGGCGTACCTGGTTGGTCTACATTAGGGGACTAAGCGCTTACTCTTGGCCGAATCCACCTCACTCACCATCTCGGTACCCTTTTGTTGCCATCCCACCAAGGCGAACACACTTTGATTAGATTAGGAGCAGTGCATGACGTAATACATAATCGCCGTTTGGTATATACCATATGCATTTTTTACACGTTAACAGTCCTTCCGGTCTGCGATTGTCTTGTTGGGAACACTAAGGATTTTTGACAACATGCATACTGCAACCTTATAATCCTCATTCACTCTCACACAGGCCTACATGTCAGAGGAATAAGAGGCGACGGAAAGGTCATATTAACGGGAAAAGTTTCCTGTTTGGTCCTGTTGGCTGCGTGGTGATGAGTATGATGCGATGATTGAAACAGCCTGAGCCTCCAATAGGATAGTTCCAGAGAGATTTCTAGACCGATTGAACAGGCGCCCCCTTTCGTGAAAAGTTTTGTGATACGCTCGTGGTGGTGGAAAGCCCTGTTAGCATTCAGTCTTTTGCCATTTGCATTTCAAATTCCTGGCTTGGACCCTTTTTTATTATTTTTTTTCCGTTGGCTGTTTTTCGGTCGACTCATTTTAAAGTTAGCTCGAGTTTGTTCTAACTTCTGTTTTTTTCTTACAGAACCAATCAGTAGGGGCTGATCATTTATGAGCATAGCATGCATGCTGTTTGATTTTGGGGGAGGGGGAAGGTTATAAACCACAGTAACGGTACGCCCACGGCATTCTTTAGTTTAATTATTCAAACTTTGACCTGCAGTCAGATTTTGAAGCTGTCGGTCTATTAAGTTAGTATTTGGTTTTGAGGAGACTGTAATGTGGCGACATAAGCATACGCACTTTTGGTATTACAAGTAGCTTTGCACTATATTCTTAGGGAAGGTGAAGGGTTTGGGCTAGTGTTATGGTTTTGGGCGTAAGAGCTAGGGTTGGACCTAGAACAGTTGGCGTTTGGATAAATATTCAAGTTTGGACACGGGAGTAGTTACTCTCTCCTGGCCACCTGTAGTTCTTCTACTTGTCTCAACCTCATTTTTATGACAAAATGCCCTTATAGTCGCAGGGAAACGGGGTTTTACACTGTCTCCTCTTCATAACTTAAGGGCATCATATGTATTTTAGAAAGAGGTCAGAAACGAACGAGGGCTCGGCGCTCGCACTGCCATTAGTAAATTTGCTGGTAAGGAAGCCTCGTATGGCTGCCTAAACGGCAGACGGGGAAAAGGAACCGTCCACAGTATATGTGACTTTGCACTAAATTCAACAGATATTATGTTTAGGATTCATGTGGCGCTGAGGGTTAAGATAAGGGTTACGTTTACATTTGAGATGAAGGTCAGAGTTGGGTTTAGGGTCATGATTAAGCTAAGATTTAAGGTTTTTATTGTGTTAACAGTAGGGTGTAGATTTAGAATAAGGTTAGGATTAAGATGAAGGTGACAGTTTAGTTGTATGTTAGGGTTAGTGTTAGCGTTAAGACACGGGCATATTTACACCTGAAATTTATCCCAAAGCCACCTATTTAAAGTGGGCGAGGTGGTTCCTATTCCCGTGTCCTGTTTAGGCGGCCTTGGCAAGGCATCTCTGTCAATTTGGTTTCCAGGGCTCAGTTTTCTCCCCACTGGAGAATGCGGGCGGGCAGACGCAAGTGAGCTGCAGACCAAAGCGACTCCGCCCACGCCCTATTTTTTTAAAGCAATTACCGCATGAGTTACCGACAGTCCCTTAATTAGTACAAGCAAATTTGTCGGCTAACTGTAAATCATGCATGGTTAGTGGCTTCTTTCTGTGCATGTAGTGAACTGCTATGTGACATTTGTCCGCTTCAGTGTTGCCTTTTGTCGCAGCTCCGACCGCCACAAGACCAATGCAACGGACGTTCCAGTGACTAGAACCTTGCCCTTTTTCATCACTGCTTTGAATTCCACTCGGGACTTTTGATGTTTTTGTTACCGTTTTAGTATCGCGCCCTTTAAGTGAGGTTTTAGCAGCGACTAGTAGATTTATTGGCCGAGTGAATTTTAAAAACTGAGCGTTGTTGTCTCACCTCATCGCTAATCTGCCGCCTGTTCCATGTCAGTTGCCGGGATTTTTTTGTAGAATTTACCGTCTTACAACTTTTTCCTATCAGGCTAGAATGCATTTACAATTTACTATATGGAGTTGTCAGTTGGCAAATGCGAAACGTTTATTACTGAGTAGTTGGTTTACAGTCTTCTGATTACGTTCCGTTTTTCATTTTTCCATAATCACTTTCGCCACAGTATTTTAATTGTTGTGCATTCGTTGTCCCGGTAACTTTTGCCCTAGCCGCTAGTAATTTTAAGGTTTTAAGTTGCATTTATGCGACTGTGACTTCCAGTTTTATTTATGCGTTTTGCGATATGGGTTCCTAGCGAATGGGGACGCAGTCTTGCGTTCTACCCAGCAATTGAAACACCCGAGTTAAATGTCTTGCAGATTAATGCACTTCCGACTTAAAATTATGATGTTTAGCAGCGCAGACATAAACTTTTGTCTTGGCAATCTTTATTCATACTTCTGTCTGCAGTTCGTGTGCAAGCATTTGTGTGTCGTGTACTTCGAGTTACTGCAATCAGGTGAGGGTTTAACCCGTTTTTTTGTCGAATGAGAAATTCCCTTATCTTGGCCATCTTCTATGGAATATTTTGATAAATTTCAGATGTTAGACGGTTTTAGTTGCCGTTTCGTTTACTCTAAGAAAGTGTCAAATGATGCGTGGAGCAACCTTCCTGATTTACTGCCCTCATGAACCGTTGCCTAGATCACTTAGACATTCGCATGGTCCAAAATACTTTCGAGAATTCGGATGTAACCCATGACGCCTAAGTTAAGCCGATTTCCGTTACCGTTCGCCGTCGTCTCCGCAATTCGCCAGAAATCTACTAATCAAAGACTACGCCAAATAACGGTGTGTCTCATGTAAAACCCCATGTACTGTTCGTTTATTTCTACGCAAGTGAGCCGCGCCGTCGCATCAGTTTTTAAGTGGCCTTAAGCACTCGTTGTTAAAATGTAATCTACCCTGTGTTCGTTCATGTCGCATATTAATGGACACGCCCCAAATATGTCACGCGCCATAGCTTTGGGTAGCGGTACAAAGTGACGGCACCTCCAGGACAAAGGTGCACAGAACGGGTCCTTAAATTCAACATTATGTTGTCCAGGACGAAGATTTTGCTTCTTTATGCCCGTTTCTTCTGCCCTGTACTTCAGATTAGTTGGTAGAGCCTGCCAGTCGTCAGTTGCGACGTCTAGTAAACTTCCTTCAGGACTTCTAGTGTGTTATGTATTGCTGCCCGTTCACTCTCTGCGTAATTTTTGTTCGCAGATCCGTTACGTGTAGTTTACTTGAACCATTAGCATAGTGAACTGTCGAGAATCGAGTGCTAATCCTGGCCGTTATATTCTCGGTTGCAAAAAAGTCGTCACAATGTACACGTGTCGGCGTTTACCTTCACTTGTCTTGCCTGGTATTTGGAGTAAAAGTGTGGGATCTAAAAAAAGGCTTATGTATGCATGCTTATCTCTGGCCCTTTTGCAAAAAATAAAACGGGGTTTTTTAGTAAATAATTCACATCAGCTCCTCGTGTTCAGTCCAGTACATGTTAAATTTTTCAATGCTAGCGTGTTCATTCAAGCAAAGTGCTTCATTCTGACAATTGGGCTCCCTACAGTTGGGTAATTTGATTCGCCTGTTTATGCTTAGGTCTTGGTTTTCTAATTTTAAAGTGATTTTTACGAATTCCTTTTCGATGCATTGCACCATTTATCGCATTGGGTTGTTTATTTAAAAGACAGGTGTGTTGATGGGAGCCAAGAGGCGAGTTCCAGAAAGCAGTTCAGAAGAAGATGCGATTCGTTGAGCATGAAGTTTCATGTTCCAGTTTTCTCCTATGAAAATGTTTACTCATGACCTCTTTTAAATATTTTGTAGCCAAGACCTTTTAGTGAAAAAATTATTCATCGATGACCTTGCGTCATGTAACGCTTGGCAGGATGCATGCTTTGCCAAGTATATTAAGCTTAACTTCCTGTCTACTGCGGGAATTTTGAGGACGTTAGCTTTGCACTTTTCGTCAGTTAATGTGGCTCATATTGTGTGCTTATTTTGCCTATATTTGTAAGGGATCTGTGGTTTGACACGATTATACACGACAGTTCGACCGTCGTAAACTGACGATGTCCAGGGTATGCTCCACAGTAGGGTGATGCAGGAACGGTGACTTGCAGGTGGATTAGTTTTGAGTGGTATTAGCCTTGCGGTGCAGCTATCATACTCTTTCCTCTTCCACAACTTGAGCCCGGTGTCATGAAAGTGTCAAGAAAACCGGATGCGGGAGTGGACCAGGCCGGAGTTACCCCTGAGCGTGCCGCCACACCTGGTTCGGTCCCATGGAGTAGGAGGGCCATAAGGGCCCGATTGAGAAGGATCCATTGCAGCCTGACTCTCAGTTCGCCAGTCAGCCACTCCACACAAAACACACATTGGGCTGACCACGCGGTCCGAGTTACCCCGTCAGTTGGCAACCTTCCAAGCCACGGCTTTTAGAGTACCGTGATAGTTTCAAGCGCGTCAGCTTGTTAATAGTGAGGAAAATGCGCGGATCTGTTGACCTTACTCTCTCCCGCATTCCTACAATCAGACCACCATCCGAGCCAGTCAGTTTTCTGATGCGGAAGTGGGCGCATCTTCTGGTGACCTCGTCTACGTATACTATGAACACGACCTGGCCCCCAAACACAAGCACCTGGATTTCACACAACAGGGGGTTGAACGGCTTACATCTCAAATGTCTGAGATAACCAGAGGTCACATTAAGAAGAAGCCATCGCAACCTGGCTCCCGGACCACCAGTCAGCAACTCCACACAACACACATTGAACTGACTGCGAGATCTGAGTGCAGTTGTCAGTTTACAACCTTCCAACCCACGGCGCTGATCACCACATGATATTCTCAAGCTCAGATCACACATGCAACAGAAGAGCAATATGGAGAAGGAGCCGAGTATTATGCTTGACTCTCAATCAAGTATGCAGATTGGGAACATGTTTTTTGTGGTGTTTCGTGTGATCATGTGAGGTACAGAGACTGATGAGAAGAGATGAAGTGTTGTGATATAGCCAGTGCGGTTCTACCACAGGTTTTCATGGAGATGCATGTGACCTAATATGCCTATGCGGTGTGTGAATGCGCAGGGCAGTGAGAGCATTGAAGGCGGTGGCCTCTGTTGTGTGTAGGTGCTCCAGGTAATCGTTCGCCAGTATCTGAGCAATGGATTTGCAAGTGCCCAATCAGACCGATGCGTGATGTGCTTGTGCAGTGACAACGAGGACAAGATAGGTCGGGAGGTGCTGTGTCTGCGGGGCTCTGCTGCTGGTACTCACAGTTGAGCTCATGGGAGGAATATGGGCAGTGTTGATGGGTGCGCAATATGTGTTGGAATCGCTGTGGATTCCGCTTAGGTGGATGCGCATGTGACCGAGCAGGCCCATACGATGAATGAATGCGCGGGATTAGTGAGCGCATTGGAGGTGGCGATCTCTGCTGTGTGTTGATGCTCCAGGCAATAGTTCACCAGTGTTTGTGTGATGGATTTGCAAATGACCGACCACGCCGATGTGTGAGGTGAATGTGCGATCGCAATGAGGGCAAGTTATTACCGATTCCCCGTCGCTAGTACTGTGGGAGGTGGTGGCGGTAAAGGTGTTCGGTAGTCGGAGGTGGCTACTGAGGCCGTGAGATAGGTGCTCGTCACCGTGATCGGCGCAGGGGGTGGAGGGAGAATGGTGTCGGTGATCATGGGCGGCGGTGCATCGATGCAGCTGTTATCAGTGATCCAGGTCTCCGCTCTGTAATGGAGTTTCATCGAGACGACGGCCTTGTTCATCTTCAGTTTGGTGTTAATGTGAATATCGTGGCGATTCCACACAGAGGCCTGCGGCTGGTCGAAGGCCTGACGTATTTTCGATATTTGTTGAGCAACCTCGTCGTCGATTCTCGGGTTGCGTGCTTCTTAGATGAGCGACGTTTTCCCCATTTTTGAGTTGAGCGCCGTTGAAATTGATTCGAGGAGCATTGTATTCGGCGCAGCGTGGCGGCTGGGCCATGACAACCGTTTTGGCTGTACTGCTTATTAATCCAAAATTGGCGCAGCCTGCGGCAAAGAGGTGCATGCCCCTTTGCATGTCCTCCTCCGTTGCGGTGTTAAGGGCGCAGTCGTCCGCGAAGAGCGAGTCATGGACTGTAGTCCTAGACACACGTGTTGAAGTCTGCATACGCCGAATGTTTAGGAGGTGCCCGTTAGTTCTGTAGGCGATGCGGATCCCAGGCTGTTCATCTCGGTAGGCGTCCATCAGCATAGCAGAGATCATGAGACTGAAGAGGATGGTGGTCAGTACGCAGCCCTGTTTCACTGCGTTGGTCACTGTAAATGCTTCGTATACCGTCTTGTTGTCAGTGACGCGTGCCATCATCCCGTTATGAAGCTGACACACCATGTGCGTGTACCGCTCTGGTCAGCCGAATTTCTACATCACTGTCTACGTTCCGTCGCGATTCAAATCCACGAGGTTAGTGTAGAGGTTGGTTTGCATCTCCTGGCACTTCTCTTGAAGCTGGCGGGTGGCAAACATCATGTCGGTTGTTCCGCCGTGTCCGCGGAATCCTCTTTTGCTTTCCGGGAGCAGACTCTGCTCTAGGTGATCGTTCAGACGATTTAAAAGGATGCCGGTGAAGATCTCGGTGATATTGAGCAACGAGATGCTGCTGTGATAATCACAGAGTTGCCGGTTCCCCTTCCACTTGTGGAGTTAGACGATGGTCGTGTCTTTGAACTTCCGAGGAACTTGTCCTTGGCACCACATCTCCTGGAATAGAGTTGTGAGTTCCACCATCAGCAGGGGCCCGCCGTTCTTGTAGACGTTCGATGAGATTGCGTCGGATCCCGTTGCTTTCCCGCTGGAGATTTTCTGCACGGCCCGGATTGTTTCTGGTAGGGAAGGCGGTAGTTCCAGGTCATTGTTCGTGTCCACTTGAGGGAGCCGGTCAATGGCAGCATCGGATATGACCGATAAGCAATTAAATCCATTCTCAAATGCTCGTCCCAGTGCTTCAAAATCAGGGATTTCTCTGTCAGCAGTGTTGTGCCATCAGAGCTGAGCAGCGTTGCGGTTCTCTTGATGCAGGGGCCGCAGATAGGTTTAATGGCTTTGAAAAAGTTTTTTTCAGTTCATTGCAGTCCGCATACCCCTGGATTTCCTTAACCTTTCGGATCATGCATGCGTCCTGCATCTCCTGCAGCCGTTGCTGTATAAGCCGGCGGCATCTGAAGAAAACTGCTTTTGTGTCGTCATCCTGAAGGTCCATGTAGGCTTTGTGTAGTCGATTCTTCACCGCGAGTAGACTGCTGATGTCGGCGTCATTGTCGTTCAAGCAGTCCCGGTGTTGACGGCTTGCGCGTTCGAGGGCGGTGGACTAGACGACGTTTCGCAAGTGACACCATTGTAGCTCCACGGTGGTGTTATTATTTGGAGAATGCAGGTTCTCCAGTTTCTGGGTTATTTATTTACTGAAATCCAAACAGTGAGCAGGTAAATTTAACAAAACAGTATTTTAATTACCTTGTGACCTTCGTCAAAGTTGAAGTCGAAGCCTCATCTTGGATAGGACAAGGCGGTGATCCGTCCAACCATCGGCGTGTGCGGAGCGCCTTGGTCACCAGCACGTCCTGTTGATCTCGCCTCCGGACGAGAACATAGTGCAGCAACTGCCAGCACCGCGACCGATGGTGCATCCACGTGGCCTTCTCCCGCGCCGGATGGCTTAAGAAGTTGTTGGTCAGCAGGAGACGGTCTTCGCACGGGTTCGCAGAAGAAGTAGGCCGTTATCGTTGTAGCCACCGACACCGTGGGGATCCAGCTCTCCCTGCCAGGCAGCGTGGGCCTTGAAGTCACCAAGGACAATTAACTTGTCCGCCTTCGGCACAATCGCCAGGTGGGCGTTCAGGTCCTCGTAGAATTTGTCCTTCGCCGCATCAGAGCTCGTCATTGGGGAGGGGGGGGCGTAGGCGCTGATGATGTTGTTGAATTTTCCTCTTGAAGAGGCAAGGGGAAACTGGTTAGACGATCATTAATCCCCTGTGGCATACAGGGCAGATGTCTCACGATGTCGTTCCGGATGGCAAAGACGATACCAGAGTCGCGTTGCTCTGCCTTTAGGCGGCTGCTCCAGAAGAAGGTGTAGCCGGCACCCACCTCCTCCAGCTGATACTGCTCAGAGAATCGGGTCTTGCTGGGAGCAGCGATCTTCACCTTGTAGCGTGCCAGTTCCCTAGCGATTAGTGCCGTCCTCTGTGCCGGCCGGCTGCTTCTTGAATTGTCTTAAAGGGAACGAACGTTCCCGTCTGCTAGTGTGATCGGACTCACCCGAGCAGCCCGAAGAGTTTGGCGATGGAGATGTGGACGGGAGGTATTGTTGTTTGTTTAAGTTTTACGACCGCGTATTTTGCGATCCGCGGTCGGCTGCAGAAGACGTGAGACACAGCATTTTTTTCGAGCACCTTTTCTAGCCCCTTCCTCTGCGAGGAGGCAAGCAGTGCTGTCCATTAATAGTGCTGCTCGGACATCCTAGACGGCTGCCTTACTCCACTATGGGTTACGGTTTTGGTTTATTGGGACAGCGACCTGAGTTAGCCTGGGCCGCCTACAGGGTTGCTGTCGTCCCCACCGTAGGACGTTTTGAGGGGGAGGGTGAGACCTACCGGGTGGGGAGCACACAGTACCGGAGACCCTTACCTTGTTTACCCCGCGGTCGTGGCGGTTGACCAGGGTGTGTTTGCTGGGATAAGCCCAGCTACGTTGAGAGTTGATTACGAGTTAGAGGCAGCCACAGGAGCATTCACCACCTGTACGAGACAAATGGGGCGCCAAAATGCTTTCTGTGTGGTGCTACCACTCACTTGTACCCCATATTCACGGTTATAAGTACTTCATGTACTACAGGTGGCCTTGAGTTTCTTTCCAGGGATGGGAACTCTTCTAGTTTATTAACACTAATCCTATCTCTCACTCCAAACCTAACCTCCCCCGGAGCCGTGAATTACACGTCATGTATGATTACAGCGTGGTAGGCGTGCTAGTGCCATTATCCTCTTCTTACTGGGCGAAATTCTGAATAGTTGTTGACTGTGACCAGGTGGTGTTTGGTGGGTACTGTGGCAGTAAGGCTCAGACTGAGAGCTGTGGATCCGCGCCGCTGCCTTTATCCTCTTTTTATGTTACAATTATGGTTTCGTGTTTGATGTAGATCAGGGAACGTGATGGTACGCGCAGGTGCGGATTTTGCCGGGCCAGCCACCTGTGCCTGACCCCAACTCTTATTTTCTTGAATCTTGCTTGACATCGGCATACAGAGAGAGAGAGAGACTTGAGCCTAGCGACTACTTTTCCATAGTAAGGAAATCTTGGTACCTTTTTTCAAAATGGATAGAATGCAGGCTAATACTAAGTCAGTGTCTAATAAAAGCATTGCATGCACGCAGGTTAATACGAACAGTTATAGCTTAAGCTAAATATTTGGCGTCACTACTGGTAACAGTAAATTGGGATCATTTGCCCCACTTTTAAATACTACTATTTGCACGTTGCACTTTGCGATTTATCACACACTTACGCTACCAAGTGAAACCCGCCATTCTGCGTCATTTCTAAATAGCTGCCCGATCAACGTCTGGAAGGTGTGACTCTTTGGTTGCCACCTCCATCACTAGTTCCGCCGACCCATTCTGCCTTCATTTTGTCGGCCCTTCGCGTCAGGTTTTACTGGGTAGAGGAGCTGTGTGAAAGGGGCTTGACTAAGACCACGACAGCTGCCCTGATATTATTCACGACCTTGTCCTCATACGCACACATGTCGATGGAATCGTCATTTGGACGCTTGAACTTTCCTGCAGACATCAACACGTACAAGACGACCTGTTATCCCCTACCGCCTTTCCCACTCCTTCTAAGATTTTCCATGTGGGTTTCTGTCTGGCCACCTAGCTGACCCAATTTCCCACCTGTCGTAATTACACGCATGTTTTTGCCTTGCACTGCTGATATACGCGTCTTTTTTTCCGTCGTATTTTACAGCCCCCACACAACCACAGCATTCGCAATTAAGAGGCCATTTTTTTCATAGTCCCCTTCTCTCCTCCGGGTTGTTTTTTGATCATGGAATGCTTCCTCCCTGATTCGTGGTGAGAAGCTTAATCTGGATAATACTGTCCTCGTCAGTTCAGACGTGTACATCCGAGTGTCAGGCACTATGACCATTTTTGCCTTCCCGTGAATACCAGCCAAGTTATTGACGCAGGTAGGCCGTCAAATGAGCACAATTGCAACGTTACCCGAAGAACACTTCTGCCATCACCCATCGAGTCCAAATAGCCTGCTGCTCTAGCACTAACAAGGTCCGTAATAAGCAATTCAGACAGAGAAATTCACTCGGATTGCAATGCTGATCCTTGGGATTCAGTCCTTTTGGAAAGGACATTGTTGAAACTTGAATACCCCGGCAAGACAAGAATTTGCAGCTTTTTGTATTTTCCTTCCACTTCGGTTCATCGCCAAATCAAAGAAATTAAAAACATCCGGCCGTTGTCTGCTTGGTCTACTGCGTTACTTTTCTTCCTTTGTCACCCTCTTATCCGCTTTAAGATAGGAAAATTGTCGGCGAATAGTGGTCTTTGCGCGACGGTTTGAAGACACAACAAAATATGACATGGTATTCGAATCCCAGGTGTACCACACTCGGGATTGGGTATGACTGGCTGATGACGGCTAATAAGCCAGAAATGGCCATTCCGGTCTCCCTTGTCTTTGTCGGTTCCACCTTATCAACATATGCTAAACGTCGCTATGCGACCGCCTGCGTGGGCTCTAGTCTGAGCTCCAGGGCACAACGGAACAAACATGTTCCTTAAGCAGATCGGTGAGCTCCACATTATCATCATATTCCTGATCACAACCGACCAAACAACGAGCCCGTTGCTCAATGGTAGAGCGTTCGACTCAAATACCAAAGGTTGCGGGTTCGAATCCCAGGTGTGCCACACTCGGGATTGGGTATGACTGGCTGATGACGGCTTATAAGCCAGAAATGGCCATTCCGGTCTCCCTTGTCTTTGTCGGTTCCACCTTATCATATATATATATATATATATATATATATATATATATATATATATATATATATATATATATATATATATATATAGTATATTGTTTAACTGTCATGCCCAAAATTAAAGGTGGTAGAATGGCACACACTTGAGGTTGTTTTTTTTGTTTGTTGTACAGATTTTAGGTAAAAAAAGATAATTACTATAAAGAGTTCATTTTAGTTCTCTTTATTGAAGGCAGCATCGGGCGAAATCAAACGTTTCTTGATTTCCAGGTGTTTTTCTACGTTATTGCACCTTTTGGACCAAACGTCGTTGTCTTTGTGCGTTGTACTATAAAGAAATATTAATATAAGCTAGAAAAGCCGCGACATGCCGTCATTTTTCTCTGTCACGCCGTACGAGAAAGCTGTCCATACAATATCTTTCTGTATTTGACTATGAAGGAATACGGAACTGTCAGCAGAAGGATTGCCGCGTCAGTCGTTAGCTACTATTTTTGATATCAATAAGGTCACTCTGTGACGCATTCTTAATGATCGAACCGTGCCTAGAAGTAACAGGACGGACCAAAACGGTCCACTAGTAAACAGGACGATGATTTTATTCGTTGTATACTAAACATGTATCATTATATGCCCATTGCGACCATTCGCAGGGAACATATACTGATGTTCTCTATGACCATAATCAGGAAATAGATGCAGGAATTTAAACTGCACCAGGCAAATGCCACTATCAAGCCGTTTTTAAGTAGGCAGTTTATTAGAGAACGTATTTTTATTTGCTAAGAAGTACATTTATTACAGGGGCTCATTCTGGATGTGCATTTACTTCTGCGATGAGGTCTTATTTTTAAATAAGCCGACAATGTCGATCCAGATGGTCATATGTGGGAAAGCTTTGCCTGAGAACACACTATGTCAACAGTATCTTTCAAGAACGGCCAACGGCTGATAGTTTGGATGGCCATCAAATTTGGAGAATGACCGATCTGGTGGTAAATAGCAGAGATTATTAATAGCAACATGCTCCTCTATATTATAAAGGATGTCTTTATCTCGAACGACATACGTCGACGCAGAATGGACACAATAGTTTTACAGGATAATGTCCCAGTTCATCGCTCTCAAGAAGTATGAATTTGATAACAGCCAGACTCTCTGCGTGTGGTCTGCAATCTTTTTTTATTCCTGCAAACAGTCCGAACTTGAATCCAATCGAAAACCTTTTTACTTATCAAAATAAACTGGTATAAGGCAAAGAAGGTTCTTTTGATGCAAAAAAACTTTATTTTGTGCTGTATACTCACATTGAACAAACTACTATAGACAACCTCCATGTCAGACAGACTTTGTGCTGTCATAAATGCAAATGGACAGTTTACAAAGTACTGATCTTGTGCATTTGTTACTATTCTATATTATTTCACGTTTTTATTCACTCTCCTTCCATATGTACATTTATATTTAGCCTTATTTAGTTGATTTGTAACATTGCCGTTATCTTAAATTCAGGATTTTAGTGAAAATGTAATTATATTAATGTTAGTAAATATTAATTTACAAAACAAACAATGTCTCTTTTTAAGAATGGTTGTTTCTTTACTGGTTTAGAATTTTTGGACATGCAGCATGGACTTACTTCGCGTAAGAGACCTTTTCTTGTGAAGTCCATGAGATTTCATGAGTTAGGCAGAATAAGCCCAAAACAGACTGTATCTATCTACCCATATTTTCTGTCGTCTCTCCTATCTGCATATATACATAATATTATTTTGCTGATTTCTTCTATTGGGCATTTAAAATGAAAGTAAGGATAATTTTGAAAAAACTTTTGCGGGAGAGGTTATTTTAAATTAGACATACTCAACGGTAAAATTGAGGGATTATTGGAGAGTAAAACATCTGAAAACCCTTTTCTGGCTGCTTTAACAAGACTCCTTCAATGTTCATGGTTAGACGCAATTCTCTCTTTACCGCTGGCCATCATTTTTGGTGTTTATCAGCGGAAGTGTCATCGGCACATTTAACAGATTACCAGTAATTAGACCGTAAATCTAGCACTATAATTTACCGCACAGATCTGCTTTCCCTTGTTGCTGACACCTTTTAATGATTGCACTTCATTTTGCACACCTTATTGCCCCGGAAATGACAGCTTCCATCCACCTGAGTCCAATTTCCCTCCTGCACCAGTATCTTTGCTGTCGGCTCGTATACCTCCTAGGCCTTCTGCTATCAGATGTCAACGTGGATCTTGGCTTCTTTTTGAAAAGTTCAAGTGCCTCCACGTCGGCGAAAGTCTGTGCCTTTGTCTGAGCTTTCTCATCACAGCCCACCGCAAGCTTGCAGCGAAGTGCACCTATTCTACCTCGTAGTTAAGTCATCAGTGAATTTCACTCACGCGAAAGTTGCTATCTGTATTATCTTTCAGTCTTCTCAGTGTCACTCTGCCGAGTGAGGAGACGGCCGGATGTAACGCTCAGTTCCGCCAGCTGGGCGACATATGTCGTTACTTCGCACCAGCAGTTGTCCAGCCCTCGTCACCGCCTCGCAGTTGCATTCTCGACGCGGTCGTTCTTAGATGTGACTACGAGACCCGGGACAATAGGCTTAGCAGCATACATCTGGCTTACTCCAACACTGCTGGTCTTGTGCGGGCCTGTTTCCTTCCTCTGCCAGAAGTCTCTGCAGTAGCAGAACTGTGCTGTCTCAAAATGACTATCATTGGTTCAAGTTCCTGCTGCTCCGCCAATGCCCTCGCTTGCCTCCCGCAGCCCCAGTCTCTACTGGCTGCTTGTGGTGATGATGGCAGTGTCCGTCTGGTTTGCTGGCCGAAGGCTCGGACGGCGAGTGCTTGGGCCTGTACAGTAAGGCAACACTACGCGGCCGTTGTGCGGGCGGTTCTGGTGCCGAACAGCGGCAATGACTCCGAATGCTTTCTCTTCAGCCTGGGTTCTGACCAGCGCCTGTTGCTGTGGAAGGTTTACTGTAACGATGGCATCTCGCTCCTCGTCTGCTCCGCTCTCACTTTGGCTGGCCTCGGTGACCCGCATGGTTTAGCGGTGTGCTGTATCCCCATTTTATCCGCTGATAGACCGAAGCGGTACTGTATCCTTGTCGTAGGTTCTGGTGTGGAGGTTGTGATTGCCCGACCCATTGGAAGGGAAGAAGTGGCTGAACTGACTAACATTCAAGTACTAGAGTTGACGGATTAATGACTTGCTTGTTAGGAGCTGTTTTTTACGATCAGTGTGCCTTTGTAAGTCTTTCTTGAATATTTCCCTTTTCACTAAACTGAGAAGCTGGCCGTGCTTCTACGTCCTTTTTCCAGCTTTTCTACCCTTCGAGTAAAGTTGTTTTCCGTTTTTACTACTTCATGGGACTTTAAAGGACCGTTTACCACACTGTCCCTAAGGGCAGATAGGTTGCCGGTCTGATGCTTGTTGAAGAAAAATAAGCCAGCAGGCACAAATATTCACATTTGCCATCGGCCCTCACCTTTCCCCTACTTATCCGTTGTCGTTGTCTGGTCATAAACGCAGCGTCCATGGTATAATATTTAGGCCCTCGCGATGGCACGTGCTCAAGCGCATAATCTGTTGAATGATATTCCTTTCACCTACTGAAGTGGGTGCTATTCAGATCACTGTATTTAGTTGTCCGACTTGTAATTGCCTCTCTCAGAAGATAGCACCACATCATAACTCAACGCTTGTAGATGCATGCTGGATTTCGAGGGCCTGTATTTTGGGAAATGGGACGCCCGCTGCTAAGAAGGTTGGAAAACCCAGAGCCGTCTAATCCATTAATTTTTAGAGTGTTTATACAGCTGCCACGTAGTTTTTACCTATTTTGCTGCTCTTTTATGACAACGACCTCGGGCTTGGAAACGTTCCAAATTCGCGTTTATCCATCTTTGTAGGTTCTCTTTTAAGCGGCTGCGTCGAACGATTTTCATAGTATCGCACCATTTTTGGGCATGTTGTTGTCATTATCCGCAAGAAAAAGGAATCATAAGGGTAAGTCAGACAAATATCGCACGTTTATCACGAAATTGATTTGAATATCGGTCGGGAAATCCATCGTTGTGACTTATGCGCAGAAACATTTTCCTAGTGCAGGAAGCAGTCACGCACTGCCGTTCTCAAGCGATCCCTAGAGAAAAATATACCTCAAGCAAAAATAATTGAGCGAAATAAAGCATACATTTTACGGTTCAGTTAAACGCTCAATTTCCCAGCGTGTGACCTCAAAATATACAAATGGTTGTTTATCTCATGAAATGCCAACCTAAATTCTGAAATTTGCTTCACAAGATATTTCCCTCACGTCAAGATTCCAGCTTTTTAAAGGGCCTCTTTTTGGTCGCCTGTAAAGAGAACACTTAAAAATGCCTACTTAATTAGTATGCCTTTCTTCACTGATTTTCGATGCCCTTATAACCTCAACTAAATTATATAGAAAACACGCATAAATTATTCTCCTTTGTATTCACTTAGGCATCATAGTACATCTTCAAATTTTAATTAAAAAATTATATTATGTAGTTTTACCAAATTTTGTAATTACGATATTTTTTAAGACCGTAAAATGTGCATTCACACAGCATCGTATCTGGCCATGTATTATCGCTGCTTATAAAGTAAACAACATGGTCCACACCAAATGCAAAATTTTATGTGCAGTATTTAAATTTTTCCTCATTTCATGGAATTGGGTATAATATGTCTTCGACGGAGTTTGGGCACCCAAAATTCATGTCTACTGACAGGTTGTGTTCAATATTATTCGGGAATTAAAACAGTCTTTTTAAACCCAATGCTACATTTTCTGCAAGTATAAAATGTAAATAAGGCAAAATTTGATTCCACATGAGTAGGAGAAGGGAAATTTTCGTGTATGTTTTCTGTAAAGTAAATTTGAATTTCTTAAAAGGTTCGAAAATAAATGAGAAAACTCTTTACTACGTAAGTAGTCCTTTTTGCCTAGGATTCTCTTTGGAGGCGACCGGAAAGAGGCTCTTTCAAAAGCCGGTTTCTCGGCATGAATGAAATACCTTTGGATTAGGTTGCGCTGTAATAACGCTTACAATTACACTTCGGTAATATGCTTTGATTTGAAAACGCATTTCAGAATATTTGTTACAATTTTATGAGATAGGCTAGCTACTGCATATCATACCATATTTGATTATGGGGTGGCTGAACTGCGTCTCGTCGCAAACAAAATATCGCGACACCTTTCTAGTACGGTAACTATCCGATTCCACGAATAACTGCCGGGTAAAATCGACTGAAACGCAGATGACAAGGCATTTTTCCGGAAATCCTGAACTCAAACGGTGTATTTAGGTTACGGAGGTGGATTATTTTCGGGTCACAAAAAACGAACGACGTCTATGCTTTGCCCGTTGGCGGCAGTTTGCCGATGTCTCTCCTGCGATGCGTCTGTGACCTCGATATTATTGGCGTTTACTTTTGAAAACGACCGGAACAAGTGATCATGGCTATGCAGAGGACTCCATGATAGATAAACTGTCTCATTGACCGGATGTTGGCATGACCCATGGGCAGTCTGATTTGACCCCTTCCATTTCAGCGGAAGTACAAGTTTTTTTTCATAAGCACTGTTGAACATGTTTTACTGGAGTGCTATGCAGAGAGTTTAATTAATATAGTTTAGGCATGAAAAATGGACGCACGACTTCCTTGGCACTCAAGACCCATCGACGTTGTCGTAATGCTGCCTTGGTTATGAAGATGTTGGGTTCTAAGACGAGGCAAATCCTCTTGTGGCAATCATGAGTAGCGCGAAAAGAATAGGATACGCGTTGATCTAAGGTCAGGGCTTTAAGAAAGAATTCATCAGCGTGAAAGTGCGAGGGTGCTCATCAGACCACGACTTGTACTCAGGTATCAAACACTTTTTTAGAGAAAACAAAGGAAAGTCTAGTTATAATGTCAGATTTCCTTCATGTTTCTTCCACCCATCGCTGAATTGGAGGTGGTTAATTGTGCTGGGAGAACGATGCTTGATATGAAGGGGTTTCCGTTGTCAAATGTTCTTTTGTAGTGTGAATTTTGAACTGCAAAATGTTCTTTTTTTCGATTACTCGTTGTGCTCACCTCTAGGCGGTTTAGGGAAAAGCTTTCAGCAGGGTTGTCTTTTATGGCCGCCTAAACAGAACAAGCGAAAGGGACTCACCCGCCTATGTAAATTAGTAACGGCTCACATCCAGTCTGCGATGTACACCGACTGGGAAGATGGGTATCCGTTAGCCTAACTGCTGGCTACCCGGTGCATCCACAGGGGACAGATATTGGAATGGCCTTCGGTGAAGGTTAGTTGCGAAATATACAGACTCTCGGGTCCGAGGAAAAAGCGGTCGTGGACGAGCAGCGACAGTGCCACCAGAGCACGGAGAGCTGACGTCTGGCACGGCAACTGCCTTATAAAATGCCGCAAATCCCCTCGACGCCCCTGGTACATGGCGACAGTGAACCGCCATTAAATAAGTTTGCTTGCTACCGCTGCCTTGTAATAAGGTTTTGGTGCCAAAGCGCTAGAGGAGACAACCTTGAACAAACAATCTAAGTGACTGTTTGAAACCCGCTTGTATTCCAAATCCCCAAGAAACTTCATGAAAAATGTCCGAATACATTGATACGATCCATGCTACGTCATCCGAGAGAATCGCCGTGCTATGAAAACCTGGTCCGGTGTTGCGGACAACTAGTATACGAGCTGGAATATCCATCCTGGAACAGGCTCTTTGTATTGAATGTTGCGGTGTGTGGCCTTTTCTGGACCCCGGTACCCAAAGTTCGACGTCACGCAGTCTTCATCCGTACAACGTGAATTTCATGACGTGATGACGGCATGCGTCACTGAAAACGGGACGGTATCCGAAGCATTCACGGTGACCAATACAGTGAAAGCAGGGCTGCGTAATGCCCCCACTCTCTTCAATATCATGACCTCTGCTATGCTGATGGACGCCTACCGTGATGAACAGCCTGGGATCCGCATCGCCTACAGAACTGACGGGCACCTCCTCAACATTCGGCGTATGCAGACTTCAACACGTGTGTCTAGGACTACAGTCCATGACTTGCTCTTCGCGGACGACTGCGCCCTTAACACCGCAACGGAGGAGGACATGCAAAGTGGCATGCACCTCTTTGCCGCAGGCTGCGCCAATTTTGGATTAACAAGCAGTTTAGCCAAAACGGTTGTCATGCACCAGCCGCCACGATGCGCGGAATACAATGCTCCTCGAATCAATTTCAATGGCGCTCAACTCAAAAATGGGAAAAATTTCGCTCATCTAAGAAGCACGCAACCCGAGAATTGACGACGCGCTTGCTCAACAAATATCGAAAATACGTTAGGCCTTCAACCAGCCGCAGGTCTCTGTGTGGAATCGCCACGATATTCACTAACACATTAAACTGAAGATGTACAAGGCCTTCGTCTCGATGACACTCCATTACGGAGCGGAGACCTGGACCACTGATAACAACTGCATCGATGCACCGCCGCCCATGATCACCGACACCATTCTCCCTCCTCCACTCACCTGCGCCGATCACGGTGACGATCACCTATCTCACGGCCTCAGTAGCCACCTCCGACTACCGAACACCTTTACCGCCACCACCTCCCACAGTACGAGCTACGGGGAATCGGTAATAACTTGCCCTCATTGCGATCGCACATTCACCTCACACATCGGCGTGGTCGGTCATTTGCAAATCCATCACACAAACACTGGTGAACTATTGCCTGGAGCATCAACACACAGCAGAGATCGCCACCTCCAATGCGCTCACTAATCCCGCGCATTCATTCATCGTATGGGCCTGCTCGGTCACATGCGCATCCACCTAAGCGGAATCCACAGCGATGCCAACACATCTTGCGCACCCATCAACACTGCCCATATTCCTCCCATGAGTTCAACTGTGAGTACCAGCAGCAGAGCCCCGCAGACTCAGCACCTCCCGACCTATCTTGTCCTCGTTGTCACTGCACAAGCACATCACGCATCGGTCTGATTGGGCACTTGCAAATCGATTGCTCAGATACTGGTGAACGATTACCTGGAGCACCTACACACAGCAGAGGCCGCTGCCTCTAATGCCTTCACTGCCCTGCGCATTCACAAACCGCATAGGCCTATTAGGTCACATGCATCTCCATGAAAACCTGTGGTAGAACCGCACTGGCTATATCACAACACTTCATCTTATCTCATCAGTCTCTGTACCTCACATGATCACACGAAACACCACAAAAAACATGTTCCCAATCTGCATAATTGATTGAGAGTCAAGCATGATACTCGGCTCCTTCTCCATGTTGCTCTTCTGTTGCATGTGTGATCTGAGCTTGAGAATATCATGTGGTGATCAGCGCCGTGGGTTGGAAGGTTGTAAACTGACAACTGCACTCAGATCTCGCAGTCAGTTCAATGTGTGTTGTGTGGAGTTGCTGACTGGTGGTCCGGGAGCCAGGTTGCGATGGCTTCTTCTTAATGTGACCTCTGGTTATCTCAGACATTTGAGATGTAAGCCGTTCAACCCCCTGTTGTGTGAAATCTAGGTGCTTGGTGTTTGGGGGCCAGGTCGTGATCGTAGTATACGTAGACGAGGTCACCAGCAGATGTGCCCACTTCCGCATCAGACAACTGACTGGCGCGGACGTTGGTCTGATTGTAGGGGTGGGGGAGAGAGTAAGGTCAACAGATCAGCACATTTTCCTCACTATAAACAAGCTGACGCGCTTTGAAACTAACACTGTGCGCTAAAAGCCTTGGCTAGGAAGGTTGCCATCTGACGGGATAACACGGACCGCTTGGTCAACCCAATGTGTGTTTCGTGTGAAGTGGCTGACTGGTGGACTAAGAGTCAGGCTGCAATGGCTCCTTCTTAATGTGGCCTTTATGGCTCTCCCACTCTGTGGGATCCGAGGCAGGTGTGTTTGAACGCCCATGGCGGCTCCCGCCGCGCCAGCCACCTGCACCCTCTCCCATCTCCGGTCTTCTTGAATCTGTCTTGTCATCGGTTTCAGGTGGAGGAGGAGAGAGTGTGGTAGCTGCAGCGCAAGGCTACTATCACTTAAAACTAAATCATGCGCAAGTCACCGTCCCTGCACCGTCGTTCTGTGGAGCATACGGTGGACCTCTTAGTAATCGACGGTCGAAATGTCTTATGTATGTATGTTTGCATTGAATAATTGACGTAGTTTGCATCCCAAGATGATAAATGAAGAAAGAAGGCTCATCGGAAAAGCGAGGTGCACTAGTGAAATTTTTAAGCTGGTGGAAAAGAAAATTCTGTTTGTCAAAGTCCTCGTACAAGCGTATGCTGTGAGTGATCTTCTAAGATAATGGCTCGATTAAGTTGTTTCATGACCGTTCCTAGCAGACAGTCTTCACTAATTAGTATCCAGCAACCATATTTTTAACCGAGAAGCTAAGGCTAGTATGTCAGCCTGGATCATATCAATGTACACTGTATCCTTCATGTACACCAATAGAGCAGATTATATTGGTCTACCCAAATGAATACGGGAGCACCTCCGTCCTGGCTGCGAAAAAAAAACAAATTAAGATACTATTCAGCGGCATTATGATGTTATGGGGCCCGCGTAATCTACAAGGTAGCCTGCTGTGTGATTTATTAGGTTCCGCCCAACTAACCTAAGCCACTGGGTCAGCGCTTGCTAGCATGCAGATGCTGGTCTTGTGCGCACAGAAGTACCTCCTTCAGGCCAAGCGTCAGTTTACTGCCTGCGAATATCCACACCCTCCCCCCTGCCACGGGATAAGGCTCTCCCTAACTTTCACTTTCGCCTAAATCTCGCACGACCGAAAAGACGATCTGATGAGAGTTTATCGAAAGCACACTGATCCTCAGATCATGGGAAGAAAAGGAGGATAGGCAAAGATTTCTGCGTTTCTTCAAAGTGCCCCTGAGGCTTAACCACAACAAGAGCTTCTAAAGGATACAGAGCGGTAACTGCACCACCACTCTTATAGGACACTTGATAAGATACCGTTTAAAGCATTGTCTTTAAGTCCTAAATTTTGTATGCGTCATCAAAAATTAAATCAGTTATAAGCAGCAACTGGGTTCTAAAATCTTTAGAATTAAATCTACGTTATCGTGCCTACCTCCGCAGACAGTGCTTAAAACGTTCAATCAACACAGGTTTATTGCAGTTATCAGTACCTGAGCAACAGGCCAAAAAATCGGGAATTGCTGAAATATTCCGCACGAGGAAGTTAAGCAATTTTCGAGAAAACAACTATACTTTGGTAGCTAGGCATCGTTATAATGAACAAATCAAACTGCCTTACGAAGATACCATCGGACCCAAAGACATCCAGGAAGGTAGACAAAGTAAACGACTGCACGGATTAAATAGAAGAAAAACCAACCAACTAAGAAGGCTTCATGGTTTACCTATGCGATCCTGTTCTCGCTTCAAAAATTCATCGACTGTACTGTTTACCGAACATCCATAAGGAGAACCTGCCAATTTTTCAGATTTTTAGTTGCAAAACCCTCCGCATCCTGCCATAGTGAAGTGGTTAGCGGAAATATTCGAGCCCACAACATCAGCTAGGACCACATAGCTATCAAGATACCTTCGAATTCATCGACGACATCCAAGACCTTTGCATTAATGGCATGGTGCTTTTCTGACTGGAAGACCGTAAAATTTACAGAGGTCCTGGATACTGAGACATTCAGTTACATCTGCAAATTCCTATCGACCCCTATCCAGTTTCCCCAGTCATTATCGACAATATTCATTTGCCTATTCTACTACTAGCCGCTGTGCGGCTGCTCGCGGACTCAACAGTGAGCCTCAAGGCAGAGCGGAACAAGAGAGTTCCGTTATCTATCGGTGAGCGTTCATCAACAAATGCAAGATCTTTGTTAATTATTCTTGTTTAAAAATGGAAAAATCAGAAGGTCGCACAATTATTAAAGATGACTTCTTAATTCCAAATACAGCATCGCGGACAACTCGTTTAGCGATGGGGTATTTTGCTCTAAAATTACTACACATAAGACAGTTTACAACTGATTTGCGTAATTCTGTTCTGGTAACTTTGACTTAATGAATGAGCCACGCGGTCGGCCAAAATCCTAAATGATTGAAACGAACTGAATGTCACAGTCGCGTCGGATTCATCTCAATGTGCAAAGTAATTGTCGTTTATGTTTTGTCTCAGCAATCAAACAATATTAACTTACCTTTCTGAATTATGTAAGGTGAAAGAGTTGTGTACATTGGTTTCATGCGGACTAATTGAAAAAAGGAAGCAACAACACTTCAAATCTTGCGCTATGTTGCTTTCTCGTCACAAAACGATGAAAAAATGGGTTGAATACTATAAACGTGAACGTTCAGTGCAGTTTTCTGACAGGGCAAGCTCCGCTAAAACTGAATTTTCCTCAAAGGAAGTTTATGATGAGTGTTTGGTTTTCTGATCCAAGTGCAATCTGTTATAATAGTAGGAAGTCTGGTTCATCGCTCACGGCGGATGTATACTACAAACCGCACAAATGCCAGTAGCGAAGCGACAGGAGTTAGAGTTGGAAGAACTCCAACCTTCATCATACTCACCACATCTCGCTCCCATTTATTACCACTCCATCGGGAATTCGCATTGCTTTTTCATAGGAAAACAATAACTTGCCAATCTTGCTGTGAAACAGGCCTTCCACGATTTCATTGACCCTAGATTACCAGGCGTTTGCACCACTGGATTAAATAAGCTACCACTGAAATGGCAAAATACTATTCGCTAATATAGGTGCATATTTTGATGACCATAACTATTCCTTATATTTATAAAATATTTAAAATATGCTTCCTCATCAAAAGTTCATACTCACGTCCAAGAATATGGACAAATCAACGTTGTTGCCATGGGCTTACCTCCTGGACATCTCTAAGCCGCTTTCTTGATGCTCGAACCGCAGAAATTTCATCTAAGGACTATATCAAGCATTTACGACATTACAGTTGATAGAATGATGATAAATTTGCAATTTTTACCAGAGAAAACGACTAAGCTGCCCACCTAACTGCTTTGAATAAGCACATCCATCGATCGAAGTTATTTTGGAGATAGAAGCAGTTGGTTTAACCCATAATTGCAGGTCCCTTTAAGCGGAAGACCTGATGGTAGCGTCAAAGGAGCGTCTATAGTAAGAAAATCAGGTTTCGAAATTACATGAATTTCTGAAGTTTGCTACCCTTCAACAACAATGCAATCTGATCAATTTTGTGGCGCAAAGTACTAGAAAAGATTGTTTCGCAGAGAGCATCGAGGTGGAGCTTAGGAAGATCCAGGACCTGCCTCACGAGAATGGGTATCCCGACAGTTTTAGTTCAAAGATTGCGGAGCTGAACATCGAAAAGAAATATGTTACTTTAAATTCCCGTTTCATGGGGGAAGGGGGTGCGAGTGAACTTCTAGGAAGATGCCTTGATCGATCCGGCACATGAAACATTCCAGCAGTCACAGTTTGGATATTATCCTCTACCGAAACAATTTTATGCGGAGTAGGTAAGTATAGATTGCTATCTCAGGCGCCCTCAATGGACTTTAAGGCCTTCACTTACTTCTGAGGTACAGGTTATTTTGGTTATTGGAGTCAGTGCCCATCCAAAGGAATACGGGAACATGTCCCAGCATGACTTCAAAAAGGCGAAATTACGAGCAAAAACAACGGTATTCTCGCGCATATTTTTTTTGTTTCACAGTATAGTGTGAAGCCTAACGAAGCTTTTCGTGTGAACTATCCTACACCCTCTGTATGTGTTATCACGAAATGCATTCGATTTGTTTCATTAAGGACAATTTTATTTTCCACATAAACGTACTGGCCTGACAGGAATTCTTGGAAAGCACTCCCATACTCGTCACCTAGTCTTTACACCGGTCCCTAGTGGAGAGAGGGGGGATGAACGGAATGTGAGGTAGCTGTGTGAAAGTTTGCTCTCACTATAATCTAGCGCATGTCACCGACACTGCAGCGTCAGGCTGCGGAGCACACGTTGCAAATCATCGAAACTACGGCAGTCGAGTAAACACAAAGTATATTGAAATGAAAAGGATGGTTTTCCTGGTTTTCAACTGCCGCGGAACCCACGAGCAAAACACGCAAATATAAAACTCGTTCAATCCCAAGAATTTAAGAATGACGTATTCCCAGAAGGATACTGTTCGGACGACACAATGAATCAGATTTCAGCTTTTCGCAAAAGTGAAAATGTTCCGTGTGAATATTTTTTTCACATAGCTCCGAACATGGGAACTACCTAATCACATTTGACGGAAATACGCCAACGCGTTTACCAAAAAACTGGACAACCAAAGACTTTTCTCAATAAAACCAACCACAGTTTTCATGGGTGTTTGCCTAAGACATACGTGTCTCAATTGTTTTCATCCTTCAATGGAGTGCAAACATGTGCAGCAATATTTTTTTCCAAAGCGGGTTGAGCATGCCCCACATGTAGCTACTTTTCGCGCCAGTACTGCCGGCTTGATAAAGGGGTATTTCCTGTTGTATCTTAAAACGGATCTTATCGACAATTAAGCTTTTAGTCGTTGCAAGTGTCAACCTCAACCGATGCGTCACGCGGTGTGTCGGAAAGCGGTGACTTGAAGCTTGCTTTGCGTAATATTTAGATGAATGTTGATGACTTTATTATACTATCGTCTTCCGACCCCCTGTAGTCTGCCGGCTAACCAGATTTACAGCAGCCAGAGGTTGGCATGAGGACATCCCACGAAACTAAACAGCACGTCCCCACATGCCACATATAAATTGATCCCAGTTGACCTGCTAGATGACATCAAAGGACATGCTTTCTGCATTTGCGTGATTTGCACGTTCTTACATGCGGCATTTCCTGGCCCTACACTTACTGGTAAAGTAAGTGGTGTGCCTGCTACGGAAGAGAGGTGTCCTTCATTTGCGTTTTGGTGAGTAGGTTCGTTAAAAAATGTACGGCTATACACACAGGGTTATTTATTATGTTGGCACGAATGGAGGTGAAAGTCCGCATTCCAGGTGTGTGTGTATAAGTGAAGATGCCCCCTAAACGGGCCACGTGGTAGATGCGTTGGACCAAAACGGGGGCCACATTAGGGCATGGCAGGCGTTATTCGGGTTGCGCTCCCATAACAAATGCCGAACATGGAGGTGTGGTGGCACGCCTAGGGGCGGCTAGGACTTAGGGGACCCGGCCGCGCCAGCCACCTGCGTCCTCTCCCGCCTCCGGTATTCTTGACTCTGTCTTGACACCGGGCTCAGGTGGGAGAGAAGGAGAGAGTGCGGTAGCTGCAGCGCAAGGCTACTATCACTTTAAACTAATTTACGCGCAAGTCACCGTCCCTGCACCACCTGGTGTGGAGCATACGGTGGACACCGTCGAAATCGACGGTCGAACTATCGTATAAGTGAAGAAGAAGAAGGTTTTTACGTTCACCGGAATCATGGCTTTATTCATCTGAGCTTTCAAACTCTTACTGGAGTCCATCGTCAGAGATAAAACAGCAATATAAACGAGTAAAATTTATAGGGGGCACGTGCCAATCAGACAGCAGTGGCGCCAGTCTGGAGCCTGGGCCTCCGATGAGAACTCGGTCAATCGATTTATCGATCTGGCGCCAGCATACAGGGCCCTGCGTAGTCACCTCCGAACTAGCGCCACTACTGTCTGATTGGCCCCTGTCCCCCTATAAATGTTACTCGTTTATGTTGCTGTGTTATCTCTGACGATGGACTCCTGTAAGAGTTCGAAAGTTCAGACGAATAAAGCCATGATTCCGGTGAACGAACAACCTTCTTCTTCTTTACATATTATGTTGGGTCTGGAGAGTTCGATTCTACTGAGGGTTTAAGCGGAAGCCCATCTCTTCGGATATCCTGAAGTAGCATGTGTAGGTGAGACGGAAGTTATGGGTGCTGGTCGAGGTCCTATTTACCAGATTTTTTGCCACAGTGCAAATGATTCTCAATAGTCCGAACAGTTCAATTTGCCTGTTGCTTGCTCGCACGAGATGGGGTCAGATGGGAAAGAAGTCCAGTAAGCTGATGGAAGAGGTGATGGTAATGATTGTGGGCATGCTGTCAGGTTGGTCTTTATTGGCACTGTTGGTGGTGACAGTGATGTCTTATTAGATGAAAGGCGGATTTTTTGGGTCCACGTTGATCTGGTCTGGAAGCATCCAGTGAGGCCGATCCATGGTCATTACCAAGATACTCCAGCGCGGTCTTAGCATTTTTTTTACAGAAAACACGGGTGATTTCTAGGATATAAATATGCATAATTTTTCCTAATTTTCTTTCATTATTTTCTGAGAAGAACTGAAGTGAAATTAACTAATATTTCTTGCTTGGCGTTCGTTGGCTTTTTATGTCACCAGTTCTACCAAAAACCTTGACAAGAATGCAATGCTCTTATTTCTTAGCATCCCATTGAGTAGGATCTGATGGCAGTTGCAGTCGACTAGCTTTGGCTGATCAAAGCCCTGTCGTCTTCTGGATATCAAATTTGCAATTTCCTGTAACCATTGTTTTCTTGTTGCTGATAATGAGACCTAAGTTATAGCAGTTCGAGTACAAGTGTTTCACACTGCGTAGGTTGTTCTTTTGCATTATGCTGTTTATCAGATAGCTACGTATGCACTAGCGATTACGGATACTGGTTGAATCCTGAGGCTGTTGAGATTTCGTCCATCTGTTTAGGTTTAAGTGGAAGTGATAGCAAGTATTTCGTCCTGCCGGACCCATTTTCACCACAAAGAATTCACATACTGTCACATTATCTGTGATTTATTTCTTCATACCAACTTGCAATTATCTAATA
This sequence comes from Schistocephalus solidus, assembly GCA_017591395.1. Taxonomy (NCBI): domain Eukaryota; kingdom Metazoa; phylum Platyhelminthes; class Cestoda; order Diphyllobothriidea; family Diphyllobothriidae; genus Schistocephalus; species Schistocephalus solidus. The sequence continues at coordinate 197,831 of WEDG01004983.1, read as the reverse complement.
ATTTGCGTGAATTGCTCCTGATGCCCGAAGTTTTGTATGATTCCTTAGAGATTTTTTGGTTAACTGTGTCGTCATATAGTCAAAATTGGTACTGCGGATAACCCAGTGTTTATGGCACTGTTCGGATAGTTGGCTGGCGCGAAGATTGTGTCGGTTGTTCAGCGGTGTTTTCGGAATATGGCTGTGTTTATGGAGGAAGCTTTTACTTACAGTTTCGATGAAGAAGATGCCAACTGCGGTTAGCATATAGTTTCCAGGTTCCCTTAAGTAAACATTTACGGAAAGGGGTTATTTCATAAGTCCACACTCTTGATACAATGTTGACATTGATTTATCTCAGCATGATAATATGGTTTGATTCCTGAGTAGTAACGTTAACCTCATGCTATCTCATCCTGCCAATGTTAACGAGGCTTATGCTCCTCATTTCTGAGACTGGGTGTGACAGCCTCCCCTATTTTAAGCTGTTCTGCTCCTCACTAGCAGTCATGATCACGAAACCTCCTTCAGTAATCATCCACGTGCTGTAACAATGCCATCAGATTACTCTTTCAGGTGGATGACTTTACCAACTTCTGTCTTGTACTTTTTCTTCTAGAGGCTATCGAGGCATTAAGGCAGGTGTCTAGTGGCAAAATATCGGACTTTGAAGTAAAACAAGTCGAACATTTCAGATACGATGATCTTCAAATATATTGAATAACTGAAAACTTAATATGCAAATGTTAGCCAATCTCTGAGAATTTGGCCGTTTAAATAACCGTCGAACAGGTTCACTATTCTAACATACTGTAGACTTTGCGTTTTTAATTAAGTACACTTAGAAAAAGTAGACTGGGGTACTGCAATAGGAGTTTTAGTCGTCCGCCGTATGAGATTCGCATTCGAAGCAACCAAACGAGGCATACAAATATAGAGGTAGGGAACACGCAGGCAATGCCATGTTATATTACCAAGCATTAAGTGAACTAACGTATTCCAACCTTCATCGTAGTCATTGACGAACTTTAACCGATCGCTGACGAAACTCACTCGGCACACTCTGCCTTGGGGCTCACTCTTGGACCCCACCAGTAGCCGCATAGCGGCTTGTAGAAGTAGAAGTAGTAGTCAAGGCAAACGACAATGCCGACAAGGCAAAGGGTTCGCACTGAATACGAATCGATGATGGCTGCGAGTTCATATCCAGTGTTGGTTACTAGTGTGCGCATAACTCGTCCATTGGCTGGTGAATTATGAAACTAGGAGCGCCGTTTGGCCATATTTCCCGATCAGTAAATGTTAACTGCGTGCACAGTTAAGCACTGAATACGGACGGGAATGTCCTCGCTCCATTTTTGTTGAACTGACACGAGTCCAATCACCCAATAATTATCATGTCATTCATCAGCAACGACCACAAACGCCGCACCTGCAGGGTATCAGTTGACCGACGAATATCGGCAGGCATTATTGGAGATGTTAATTTAAGTACAGTCAGTGAGTGATGTCAGGAAATGTTAAGCGATATTCCGATATGTGGTTGTGATAAGTAAAGACTACTCAAGCGAGGGTGCAATAATAATAATAATGTTGCATAATCTACTGCAAAAACTACTCTATGTAAACAATGACTAGATAATTACTTTATACTGCTTATCGATTTTCGATGCCCTGATGAATTCAAATATATTTTATAGACAGCAGGCCCAAACCTATTCTTTCTTATACTTATTTGGTAGAGAATCACTTCATCAAATTGGATGCTTAAACGAAGCATATATTTAGGTTTGAGAAATGTTTTCAAATTTCCAAATAATGTTGAGTTTCATCTGCAATTGCATGGGCGTTTGAAACTTCCATTCTACATGTAAAAGGCAAAAATGCAGTCCTCTTTGCGATAAAAAGATGCCATTTAGGACTCATAAAATATTGCACTGGGTACAAGGCATGTAAGTCTTCGTTAGGAGCAGATATAAACGGCCACTTTTGATAAGCTTGGAAGAGACATTGTACGGCCTTCAGAATTTCATATTCGGAAACATTTCTAAAATCAAACTTTGCATTTCTTCAAGTAAAAAACTAAATTAGTACTAATGGACTATCGAAAGAGCGCGAAAAAGGATATTTTCTGAGCATTTATTCCGCGGAATGCACTTAAATGTTTAATAACATCGAAATCCACTCAAAAATACCTCCAACTTCAGCAATAATTATTATAGTGTATCGTTTTTCAGGTGTTCAAAAAGAAGTGGATTCAAAAGCCAACATCCTATCATGCCCGAAAACCTAGGGCATTACACAGCAAAACCATCTAAATTACAATCCATTTTTATAATATTCCCTAAACAACAGCACCTTGCAGAATTTCAGCTAATCATTTATGGGATCAGTCGAAGATTGCATGTGTTTGATGGCGCATTATCTGTATTATGCCAATGCTGCAGTTCATGCTAGTTAACATTCAATCTGTTTTTTTTCTTCGATAATGGGCTTAGGTCTTAACTCGAAACACCAAGATAAGAAATCTCCTAACTAAGAAGTCGAGTTCAATTCTATTAAATTTTCCCCACATCATACTTTGGCTTGTATCGGCTAGGAAATATATGATTATCATTTAAATCCAGCTAAATATCATTTCAAATTACTCGGACGTTTTTACCAATCGAGAAATGTTAGTAACTAAGAGTTCACATTAATGGTGATGATAACAACGGTGCAGTATCTTCTGATTTGCTTGAATGAGAGTTTGTTTACTTGTACAGAAAATGAATTCAATAGCTTAAACAAGAATTTATAGTCAGTGAAATTTATTTTGCATTTCTGGAACCATTATCGGACAGAAAATGTATACGGTTAATGCTTGTTTTTGCCGTCCTCTTAGATCTCCCGAGAGCATCCTCTGACCAATTACGTAATTCACTCCTTTCATTCTAAGAAGTCCGAAAACCGAAGGTTCAATTAGGTTTTGAGCTAAACTCCCCTTTATCTCCCCAATTTCAACATCAGTATTTAAATCATAAGAGGAGAGAAGAAAAACAGCAGATTCACTCATCGTTCCTGAATAACAGGCAATGCACTCACAATTCTGGTGCAGAGAGGTCAAGCTGTTTCATTCGAGCAGATGACTGTGTAAATCATTTGTAAAATTTCTTGTCAGCAAAAGCTATTAAAGGCTTCCAGTTATCTTTCGTTATTTCTTAACAAATCCAAATGCCTATATAAGTAGAGTAAGACTGACCAGGATGGCTTTTGCATACGCATGAATATTTAAGAAATAAGCTCGTCATGTAGAGCTCTAGACACCGGTGACGGTTGCAAACCTGCAGCCAAAATCCACTGGGCATCAATTTCGGCCTAACTCTGTCCATATTTCAGAAACTTTCCCTTGAAATATTTAAATCTGACAACTAGTTCAAAATGAAAACCATATATTTCATCGGGTGTCTTTTTTGCACGTTGGTCTACCCGGCTTTAAGATAAAAAGTGACTGGTTCAGTCAACTCATGCATAAATGGCCACAAATTATATGGGGCATCAGAGCATGGCGCTAACTGAGCAGTCGTCCACGTAGTCCCTGTCAGTTGACCGACGGCCGGATACGAATTCATTATCTTCAAAATTATATAGTTCCTCAAGGGAATTCCATCTTTGGCGTAGTCGGACAAATTAGACGACAAAACGCAACAATTTTGAACGCTAGATGAAATATCAAATTGTTTGCAGATTTTTCGGACCAGGATTTGAACATTAGTGAGACCATATACCTGGACTCGGTTTTCCAAATGTTAAGTCGCATTTTCAGTGACTCAGACACTTGTCATTTACATGGTTAAGGATTACTTATATGGCCCCCTGAACAGGATACGGGAGTAAGAACATCCCACCCAAGTACTAAAGATAACCCGCATAAAACTCCAGGAAGGGTAAGTCTTCCCGTGCCCTAACTGGAGCGCTTTACCTTACGAAGTCCTAACCCACAGCCCTAATCCTAACTCCAACCATAGAGTCAGCACTAAAACTAACCTTACCCCTTACTTATCATAACGCCAACACAAGGCTTACCTTAACGCTAAACCTGATTAAACCTAATCGCAGTCGCTCTAGAGTTCGACATAAAGATATTCGGAATGCAGGCGGATCTCCTTTCCTGTCTTGTTTAGGCGGCCATATAAGTTTTCATGAGGTTAGTAAATGCTCCACAGTGTGGAGAATTGGCCGTCGCACCAAGGCCCAGATAGCAACACGCCTTCACTATGGCTCTACGTGATTCAATGCAACGAGAGAATTTGAACAACAGAGACCTTGCCATCCATATCGAGGGAGAATATGCCACATTATTTACCACACTTTAACTGAGCAATACCATGATAGTTTATTTTGAAGTGGATTTTGTCATAGCCTAAAATCAGTGTGCTTCAGTGAAAGAACTAACATTCGGAGCAATTAGCAGCTATATATCAGTAAATTTCCAAAATAAGTTTTAATGATTGTAGAAAATGTACGTAAATTCAGACATAATAAACAAGGATCTACCAGACGAAGTTCACACAGTGTTTACGAATTAAATCCAAATTCATGTTTGGTTGTTTTTCCCTTCGTAGTAAACAAGTAATAATCGGACGCTTTTTCGATTAAAAGATTTCACAGAGTTCATGCTGTCTCATCGACCTTAGCGTAGTCTTTAGAGTGAAGTAGCAAGACCTTTCCTGTTTTTGTATCATAACCCCCTTTTTGGAATCACAGGAACCCTTTACGTTTACCACCACCACGATCGTGCATCTGCGTATTGAGCCTCATTATTTTCGTTTATCAGACGGAATTTCTGTATGGCACTTTGCACTAATGGGCTCCTTAATAATCAAGATGGCTGGCACTCTACTTATCTGGTTTTTCAAAGGGAAAGAAACCCATATGCTCCCAGTTCGTATTAGCTTTTCTGTCGGAGAGTTTGCTTTGAATGAAATACCACCTTACAAGACGTACCTAAATGCTACAAGCATGCACAGTTTGACTGTTCTAATCATATGACATGTCAAAAAGATACATAAGTCAGAAAGAAGACGCGACGGCTGGAAAAATGAACTTTTTATTCGGTTACATTGACTTCGTTTCCATCTTCACAACAACAGTAGTAATTTCGGTTATATCGACGGTAACGCAGTCCATTGAGTCAAGCTTTTGCCTGTGCGTTGAAAATAATGTTTTCACAGTCCTACCTAATAGCAGACATATAAGCTTCACCTCCATTTTGCTATAATAACTTTACCTCAAAAGATTTATTTGATCGATAGTCCTAAGAGCATAGTTGTTTGGAGTAATGTGTCTGTCATGTCAGTAGTTTTCAGCGTCCTCTGAGGAAATCGATTGAATTCTAGACCGTAGGATTCTTTAGTCATCGCGTACAGATTTAAAATGTATTTTGCATCATTTAAAAGTGTTTATAGTATCAGCGAAGTAGAAGCCATTATTTCTGTACCAGAAATTCCTTTCAAAAAGGAATTCGGCCTTATTTATCTCCTCCATAAATTGTGAAGTATTGCTTATATGCTTTTATGAAATAAAAGGTCAGAAAATGTTTGAGTTTTTCTGTTGTTATGCGACATAGCAAGTTGAAAATGTTTTTCGCAGCTTTTCCTATTAAGGGTTTTAAATAAACCTACTGATCTGTCTGCAGTTGTTTCAACATTGAAGGTTCCTCAGTACCAGATAAAAGGTCAACCAAAGATATTTCTAGGATCAATTTGTTTAATTGGGACCGCATTTTCCTGGTTTCTTCAGTGGAAATGCACATTTGATCTGAAAACACTTGTTTCGCTAAGAATAAGTGAATTTTGTACTTTCTCTCTAAATGACGTCTTGAACCCCATTTCTCATACCACTATAACTTCACACGGAGGGCAGGCAAATTGTACCAATCGTATTTGTTTGTACTAGCTCTACCGAGACTCCAGAATTCGAAGCATTTTTTCCCGGGTATGCATTTAAAACTAACCATAAAATTTCGTGACGGCCTAATTGTTTAAACAAGAAAATAAAGTACCACGTTCTTTGATCACTAAACATCTACTAGAGTGTGGTCACTACGTAGACCTTTAAACAGCTCTCCGAGTACTTGTTCGGGCACGAACAGATCAGACTTTGCGCTACGTGAAAGCGGCGTATGTACGTAGGGAGAAACCCAATCTCTGCAAGCAACTAGACCACTAGATCTACAATTGCCCTAGTGATTTTCACCCTAGATGATTCATGGTTTTAGTTGTCTTAGCTTCTCCCTCTCATTTTCTTTCCTAAAGTTCTTTAAGTTGTCCTCTGACCCTTGCTGTGATGTATTGATTTGCTGTTAATTCAAACGGTTGTCCGTTTTCATTCGTTATCTGTGTTATGCAAAGACGGGTTGCAGTTTATAAGCCATTACGAAATTTGTTGGTACCAATTAATCCTGCTGTGTACGCCTGTTTTAAACTCCGTAATTACCTTGGATCTTGTTTGCTCTAAGAGAATGGTCACTGCAATCAAAACATAGATTAGGATGGAATGTGGTAGGTGAGCACTAAGAAATCTGTAGGGGTCGAGGTCATGCACCTTCGACTTTGTCCCTGTGCCAAATCTGCCAATAACGTAAGCTGTCAAGTCTATCAATAGATCCTGTTTTTAGAGTTGCGAAAATTCCCATTAAAAGATCCAAAAGACGACTTGGCGAGCATACGCGCTGCTTTCGATAACTTCTCTTCAAGCCAGTACAGTTATAGGGAAACGATGGAACGCAGTAGACATTAAAAACATGAAATCGATAATGTTCGTCCGTTTGTGTGGGTTATATGAGAGGCGTGCATAGGGGAAGGATGATAAGAAACAGTGTGAAAAGCGGCAATACGTGTTTGGTAGAACCGATCTAGGGCAAGACAGAGGAAAGAGATTGTGCGGGGAATGCATGTAGGTAAGCGACCGTTGGCCAAGTTAAGCACGGAGCTTGTACGAGGAACTTATGTGCCCACAAGACCAGCTTCTTCAACCTTATGGCAGTCGCTTCTGCTGCTGCTAGTAGACGTTGACCCAGTGGCTTGGGGTAGTTAGGTGGGACCTTAAAAACTACACGGAAAGCTTTGCTGAGGTCGACAGGAGCAATTACATGAATAAATGCTCATGGAGGTGGTCTGAGCCGGCAACCTATCCTAACCTTCGCCGCGCAAAAGAGTGTTGGTTGAGCACACTATCTGAAGCCTCGTAAAAGAGGGAAGTTTGTGTAACGGCTTGGTTAAGGCGTCATTTCAGGAGTTCACTAACCCCATCCCCTTGAAAGGGCACTTTTCCACATTAAACGTAGCAGTTTTCAACGGTCTTGCTACATGCTGCTTTGTATCAAGGTATCTGTTCTCTCGAAGTAGGTTCTGGATCTTCCCAAGCTTCTCCTCTATACTGTCTGCCGAGTAAAGTTTTCTAGCCCTTTGCGCCAAGCAACGGACTAGATTACGTTTCTGTTGTAGAGGTTCGAAACTGCCAAAAATCGTATAGTGCCCCGACCATGTTCTTCTTCGATAAACGCTCCTTCGGATGCTGCCGTCAGGTCTTCTGCTTAGAAGGACGTCTAAGAAAGGGAATGAACATGTTCTTTCCATCTTCAACGTAAATTTGATCAATGGATGTGCAGTGTTTAAGAGTTTGTCTACAATTGTTTCTTCTGTGACAATTGCAAAGATTTCGTCGACGTATCGGCCGTAGTGTCTTAGTTTATTAATCTGTCCGCTTAGCTGAAATTTCTCTAGCTTTCTCATAAAGACATCGGCTAGGCGAGGTCAAAATGATGAGCCCATAGCAACGCCGTCTATTTGTCTGTATAGCTGGTTGCCAAAAAGGAACTGCACATTTAAAGTGCATCTCACTAATAATTCTTTCAGTGCATTTGTCGGTATTCCTGTTTCTTGCTCAATGGTCAATAGGAATTCACAGAGGTAATCGACTGTCTCAGTGACAGGGACGTTTGTGAAAAGTGATGAGACATCCAAAGATAGTATCCTCATGTTGTTTAAATTAAGGTCTTTGACGTCTTCAATCAATTCAAAGGTATCTCTGTAGCTACGTGCCGCTAGTTGACGTTGTGCAGGCTTCAGTTTCGCTGCTTACCACTTTGCAATGGCACGATAAGGAGAATTTCGCATGTATCAAATCGCACGAAGTGGCAAGCCTTCCCTGTGGATCTTCGGTAGACCATAGAATCGAGGGATATGTGTACCTACTGGTCTGAGGCGTAAGAGGTCACGGTCGCTTAGAAAGCCACCTGCATGGACTCTTTTTAAGCAGTCAGTCAACTGTGCCTCTACTTAATGGCTGCAATCCTTTTCTTTATATACTTCCCTAATTTCTTTCGGACGGATAGTATGGAGTGCATATTCGTTACATTCTCTGATCTGTTCATTATAACGATGCCTCTTCTTTTATCCGGTCTTGTTATCAGGTTGTTTTGGTTCACATGAAGCTGTTTTAACTTCTCTACGTGTTTTTTTTGTAAGCAATCCCCGAATTTGCGGTCTCTTGTTTAAGGACTGATAACTAGCATTCACTAGCGTTGATTAAATGTTTTGAAGGCTCTCTGCGGAGAAGGGCTATAGGTTGTAAGTTCGGTCCCAGAGATTCTCGAATTGGGTTTTTAACTCTAATTGACTAAGCTTTCGACGAGGCCAGCAGAATTTTGGACCTAAGGATAATGTATCCAGCAATGTTTATCGAGTGGCATAGACGTACCGATCGGGATTTTTGGAAAACGTTATTGTGGCTTTATTTCTTGCCCACTTTGAAGAAGTGGCAATCTTTTTGCGTCGCCACATTTTCTTCCTATGGTTTGAATATAGCTGCTAAATTCTTGTCTTTCGTCTTCTGTCCGGGTAGCTGGAATGGCAGCGCGTTGACACATGATGCTGTAGTTCATCCATCTTTATTCGAGTGCAATCTCTTTCCTCTCCCTTCACCCTAGAATGGCTCTACCAAACACCCACTGCCGTCTATCACACTGTTTTGTATCATCCTTCCCCTATGCACACCTCTCACGTAACCAACAAATACGTACGAATATTATCGATTTCATGTGTTAAATGTTTACTTTGTTCCACAGTTTCTCTATAACTGTACTGGCCTGAAGAGAAGTTATCGAAAGCAGCGCGTATGCTCACCAAGTCGTCTTTTGAATCTCATTTTCCGCAAAAACATATCTCACTTTCAGAGGATACAGTCATACCAGTTCGGGGCTATTTCGAAATAACTCGATATTAGGGCGATGCAAACACTCAAGATAGCGTTGAAGCGAAACAATTGAGAAGGCAAGTAAGAAGCGAGGGACTTGGTCGCTAAGCGTCGGACTCGACTGACGTTTCAGATTTACGCTCAACCCCATAATGGTGGCCAATTCGGACATTATAATTAGTAGTTGCAGCAGTAAATGCAAGTTAATGGCATTGATTTGACGAGGTCTAATTTCACGCTGAAAGTGACAAACGCTTGAGGCACGATCTGCTTGACTCATTATCCTCTGACGCACAGCCTTTTAGCAGGCACAGTCAGGCTCTCTATATTTTGTGTTAAGACTTTGTCTGGACAGATGATTAAGCCACGAGGCGGGCTTATCAGAGGGGACCGTCTCCATGGTTGGTGTCAGCGAGACAATATGTCGAGCCATTATCACGCCAGTAATCGACACTTGTCATTAAGTTGAGACCGGCGAACACTTTCCTTCCTATCCATGTCTTAAACCCTAATTCCGGAGTTATTATCACATGAACGGTCAACACGAGTGATACAGCTGTGACAAGTAACAACTCAGCTACGGACAGCTAAGCAATTACTGCGCCACGTGCAGTCATGTCGAATAAATGCGTATGTCACTAATTTGAGTATATATGCAATGGCAAAGCAACTGTAGTCCGTAAATATTTCAGTATTGAACCTCTAGAATCGAACATTGATCCTAAAATTCCGTTAAAGCGTTAACCCGAACCGTTTGGTAAATAAAATGTGATCCTGTCTCATTCTGCTGAGTGCGTAGCGTATCCATTATGTTCGTGATGTACATTGCAAGTGTATTGGCAGCATACACTTGGTTACGTTTAACGTTTACTTAATAGTAGGCATTAATTTATATATTTATTAATTTATATTGCACAAAACATAGAATTTTAATGCCTTTCTACTTTTAACCGGAAATAAATCACAATTGGGATAAAAGGAGGATAATCTTTAAAAATGGAGGGTTTGAAGCTGTTAAATGCAAATAAAATAATCCGTATCAACCTACAATTGCATTAAGAAAGATTTGCTAATGATTTAAAATGATATCGAGCGGAGGATTATCTTTTAAGGGTTTAACCGAAACCATAAAGGAAAGCTACAGGATTCACACTTGGCAGTATGAAAGTGGCGTCCTATTAATAACGTTATATGTTTTTTTAAACTCCATCTGATAATTATTTATTCAAAGATATACATCCGGCATCAAAGATTTACCTATTGAATTTCAGCTACCTTTAAATATTAAAATGAACCAAAATAATCCGTTTTTCATTATGAACCATAGAGATTCCTTTTGGTTTGTCTCTATCTGTTCTCTAATTTTTAGTAACACCATTCAATCAATATTAGAATATGTTTTTGCTCTGAAGAAGCTCCACTTGATTGAAATATATTACAAAGTTAGTTATAAAATCGGCAAATCTGATTTTTCCATAGGATTTATGTTAGTTGATATACTTCATATGCAGTCTCTTTCGTTTACGTTTCTATCATTTCTTTTATAGAAAATTGAGTTTCGGCATCAAATAAAAAAATAATTATACAAACATACGTAATCTTAGGCTAATGGCTGACAAGAGGCATTAAAAATAGAAACCTTATAACCCTTCATCATTAAGCCTTAAACTTGTTACTTCATGTCGGGACGTTTTTGGAGGAAATAAAGTTGGAAAAGGTTTATACTGGTACGGCGAAAAAAATTGAATTGCTTCGTCTTTCTATGGATAATTTTATTTCGAATTGTGGAAAATTGTATTTTATTAATGAATTTTATTGTATAAATGTTTAACTGAATAAGCTACCCACTGAAAGACATATATCTGAGGCTGAGGTTAATGTCTTCTACAAAATACTTTTACTACGAAGTCAGCTCCACGGGTATCAATTACAGCTAAAAAAATACATTTTCGTAAATTCGTATGTTTATGAATCATATACACAGTAATGGCTGTACTGTGCTGCTCCTTCCCATTGAGATTTTAGAAATTTTAGTGTGGTCAGGAACACAGAATTATGCACGACACGGATGCAAGCCGTAATGAGATTGCTCGTCCGCATCCGCCAACCTTTAAAGTGTTGAACTGCACCCGATTAGCATGCACACTTTAACTGGAATGTTTTTGGTTTGTTAAGGATCACGGATGAGATTTTCGTAATGATTCTTAAGCAAAATAATCCTAAAAGAGTTGGATTACGCAGTGGAACCGGCTTTTAAATTAGTTTAATTTCGACCGCTCAAAAGACACGCATTCCGTAAAAATGGCTAATAAATGTGTACTCTTTTGCCATTAGTTTTATAGATTCATATATATTTTAATATATTTTTGTTGAGAATACTGACAAAATTATACTTCATTATCTGAATTTGCTGGTCAGTTCTGTTTTCTTCAAATTTCATAAATTAAAAATAAAAATTTTGGTTTTGAAAATTGACAATATGGAGCTTTTGGAATAAGTGAAATTAGCCTTCAGTTGTCTTGCCGGTTTCGATCGGGAATATTAGCTATGGAAAGTAGGTGCTCGACGATCGGTAACAGAACTCACTCGTCCCGTTTTGCCCTGGGGCTAACTCTCAAGCCCAACCAGCAGCTGCAAGGCAGCTAATAAAACAGGCAGAATAACATGACCGACAACGACAAGGGAGACTGGAATGACAATTTCTGGCTTATTAGCCGCCATCAGCCCGACATACCCAACCCCAGGTGCTGCATCGCCAAAGGTTCGAACTTGCGACCTGTTGGGCGGAAATCTAACGCTGTACCCAATGCGCCATGAGCTCGTTGTCTTGCCGGTTTCGATCGGGAATATAAGCTATGGTAAGTAGGGGCTCGACGATCGGTTACAGGAATCACTCGTCTCGTTGTGCCTTGGGGCTAACTCTCGAGCCCCGCCAGCAGCCGCAAGGCAGCTTAGGATAAAGACAGAATAGCATGACCGACAAAGACAAGGGAGACTGGAATGTCCATTTCTGGCTTAATAGCCACCATCAGCCAGCCTTACGCAACTTCAGGCGCTGCGGTGCCCGAGGCTCGAACTCGTGACCTGTTGGGCAGAATTCTAACACAACCCACTGCGCCATGAGCTCTTTGTCTTGCATGTTTTGATTGTGAATATTAGCTATTGAAAGTAGGCTTTCGACGTTCGGTTACAGGACTCACTCGTCTCGTTGTGCCTTGGGGCTAACTCTCGAGCCCCGCCAGCAGCCGCAAGGCAGCTTAGGATAAAGACAGAATAGCATGACTGACAAAGACAAGGGAGACTGGAATGTCCATTTCTGGCTTAATAGCCACCATCAGCCAGCCTTACCCAACCCCAGGCGCTGCGGTGCCCAAGGCTCGAACTCGCGACCTGTTGGGCAGAATTCTAACACTACCCACTGCGCCACGAGCTCTTTGTCTTGCATGTTTTGATTGTGAATATTAGCTATGGAAAGTAGGCTTTCGACGTTCGGTTACAGGACTCACTCGTCTCGTTGTGCCTTGGGGCTAACTCTCGAGCCCCGCCAGCAGCCGCAAGGCAGCTAAGGATAAAGACAGAATAGCATGACCGACAAAGACAAGGGGAGACTGGAATGTCCATTTCTGGCTTAATAGCCACCTTCAGCCAGCCTTACCCATCCCCAGGCGCTGCGGTGCCCAAGGCTCGAACTCGCGACCTGTTGGGCAGAATTCTAACACTACCCACTGCGCCACGAGCTCTTTGTCTTGCATGTTTTGATTGTGAATAGTTAGCTATGGAAAGTAGGCTTTCGACGTTCGGTTACAGGACTCACTCGTCTCGTTGTGCCTTGGGGCTAACTCTCGAGCCCCGCCAGCAGCCGCAAGGCAGCTAAGGATAAAGACAGAATAGCATGACCGACAAAGACAAGGGAGACTGGAATGTCCATTTCTGGCTTAATAGCCACCTTCAGCCAGCCTTACCCATCCCCAGGCGCTGCGGTGCCCAAGGCTCGAACTCGCGACCTGTTAGGCAGAATTCTAACACTCCACCCACTGCGCCACGAGCTCGTTTTCTTGCCGGTTTTGCTTGTGAATATTAGCTTTGGAAAGTAGGCTTTTGACGTTTGGTTACAGTACTCACTCGTCCCATTGTGCCATAGCTAATATTGCCGATCAAAACCGGGAAGACAACGAGCTCGTGGCGCAATGGGAAGAGCGCAAGACTTCTGCCAAACAGGTCGCGAGTTCGAGTCTCGGGCGCCGCAGCGCCTTGGTTGGGTATGGCTGGCTGATCGCGGTTATTAAACCAGAAATGGCCATTCTAGTCTCCCTTGTCTTTTTCGGTCATGTTATTCTGCCTTTATTCTTAGCTGCGGCGCCCGCGGCTCGAATTCGCGTCCTTTTAGGCAGAAATCGCACGGTCTACCCACTGCGCCACGTGCTCGTTGTCTTTCCGGTTTTTATCGGGTATTTTAACTATGGCGCTGTACCTACTGCGCCACGAGCTCGTTGTTGTGCCGGTGTTGATCGGGAATATAAGCTATGGTAAGTAGGCGCTCGACGATCGGATACAGGATTCACTCGTCCCGTTGTGCTTTGGAGCTAACTCTCGAGCCCCGCCAGCAGCAGCGAGGCAGTTTATGATAAAGGCAGTATAGCATTACCGACAAAGACAAGGGACACCGTAATGGCCATTTCTGGCTTTAAAGTTTTTATCAGCCAGCCATATCCAACCCCAGGTGCTGTGGCCCCTAAGGCTCGAACTCGCGACCTGTTGGGCTGAAGTCTAACGCTCTACCCACTGCGCCACGAGCTCGTTGTCCTGCCGGTTTTGATCGTGAATATAAGCTAGGGTAAGTAGGCGCTCGACGATCGGTTACAGGACTCACTCGTCCCGTTGTGCCTTGGGGCTAACCCTTGAGCCCCTTCAGCAGCCGCAAAGCAGCTTAGGATATAAGCTGAATAACATGACCGACAAAGACAAAGGAGACTTGAATGGCCATTCCTGGCTTATTAGCCGCCATCAGCCAGCCATACCCAAACCCAGGCGCTGCGGCGCCCGAGCCTCGAACTCACGACCTGTTGAACAGAAGTCTTACGCTCAACCTACTGTGCCACGAGCTAGTTGTCTTGCTTGTTTTGATCGGGAATATTAGATATGGTAAGTAGGCGCTCACCGATCAGTTACAGGACTCACTCTTCCCATTGTGCCATAGCTCATATTCCCGATCAAACCTGGGAAGACAACGAGCTCGCGGCGCAGTCGGTCGAGCGTTTGACTTCTGCCCAACCGTTCGCCAGTTCGAGCTTGGGGCGCCGGATTGCCTGGGGTTGGTATGGCTAGCTGATGGTGGCTAGTAAGCCAGAAATTGCCATTTCTGTCTCCCTTGTCTTAGTCGGTCATGTTATTCTGCCTTTATCCTTAGCTGCTGCGTCTGAGGCTCGAACTCGCGACCTGTTAGGCAGAAATTGCACGGTCTACCCACTGCACCACGAGCTCGTTTTCTTGCCGGCTTTGATCGGGGATGTTAGCTATGGTCAGTAGGTGCTCACGCATAGATATCGCGTCATATCATAGATATCAAAAGTCATGATGTGACTCTTGTGGATATATGTGTTCTCTGAGCAGATCTTTGAGCCGCACACTATCATATATATTCATCTATAATCTAGACATATTCGACTGCCCTCGAAAAATTACCGGGGTTAAAATTACTTAGTTTAAGAATGGTTCTACACCACTATTTAGCAGAAATTGATTTGCTTTAATTCACATGGTCATTTAAATTTTGGGGTTGATCCTAAAGAGTCCTGTAACGGGCACTTAACTTCAAGTTCTGGATGCTATAATTTCAGGAATTGTTAGCCTAATATTTATCTGGAATCCATGTACAATAATAAGCATTGGCATAGTTGGGTAACCACGGAGGAGCCGAACCTTTTGTAATTGCACCATGCATTAACAGAAAAATTGGTGAAACCTATTTTGATTGAATTTTGTTACCAAGTTTGCAATCTTTCGAAAAGAAAATTAATTGAATACTGCAGTAATCTGCATATTGACCCCAAGTTATTCTTTTTTAATTTTAATACAGCTAATTGCACAGTGAAGGCTGTTCATGGGGAAAATGTCTTTTTTAATCTCGTTTCAGTGGCAAAAATTGTGGAACCTAGCCAACCGTTTACGCGCTTTTGCCAGTTCTGTATATTGAATGGTCGCACGCCACTTAAGCAAAAAAATAGATACAAACTACAATTTACGTGGATACCCTAGTATTAAAAGTCTGGATGTGATGTCAGTTATCTGACGTCATTCCAGAAAGCATGTTTTTTGGACCTGCTTCGAAGTTGGAACATCATATTTAAAGGTTTTTAGACGGGGAATTTTGTGCAATAAAACATTGGTTGATTTAAACTTATCACACTTTAATATGTTAAGCCACTTGAGATTAGCGTTTGGCTACCTATGCTGACTGCGGAATGAACAAACAGCGGGGAATTCCATGTTTTTAATAATTAATAATTGAAGAGTGATGGTAAAAAGGATAAAGTACGACATAGACATTTCCGCTGATAGTGCGCTGCCAGCTGCTAGTTGATGTTCATGTACTCGATGGTTCAACACAACTAGCTTGCTCGTCGTCGAACGTCATCACTGCGCCCTCATCACATGACAGAAATCAAGGTAGCAAACACGTAAAAAACGATTGACGTCACATATGTTAAGTCAACATAAGCACAAGATATTGTCAACATTTAACTGTCAGACAGCTTAGTGTGGAATACTTTACCGTCACAAATAGTTTTTAAGTACTTGACAATCACTTAAGACTACTTTTAGTTTTTACATTGATGTCAGAACTTGTAAATCTTTACGTGTACGTTCATGGTTACACTCAAACATCTTTTACTGTTTTGGAAAGGCACAAAAATTACAGTTTTGGAAAGTACTCGGGCTTTTGAAATTGAGCCACCATTTTTATGCTCTCCATTTGCATGTGAATCCTCTTTTATGAACGTTGATTGGCCTATTTTATCCATTTAAAACTAAATTGTTACCCTATTTGTTTATTCTAACAGCAAAAAAGGAGGTCATCAGCACAAGACGCTGGCCACATTTTGAAGAAAGTCCAAATTGATCGATATTTAGAGGCGCATTCAAGGACGATTCTTCACGGTGAATGGAGGAACTTTTTTGCTGAAATTTTTAGAATTTTATATTCAGAATAAAGCGTAGCTCTCTCTCTCTCTTACTCGTCAGGAGGCCGAATGATTTAGGCTACCATATCTAGGTAGGACATCGCGGGATTGCAGGGTTTTTAAGGAGATCAAACCGGAAACAAGGCGATACATCCACGAGAACGGAATGAACGTCAGGTCGTAGATTTTAAAGAATTCCACCGTGTACACCACACCAGGCTGGCCGGAGGTGGTTGGCATGATAATTGGGTTACATTGATAGTAAACTTGTGCTGCATCTGCCTCACTTTCTCCTCCTTCCCCATATAAGCCCGCCGTCATTGCCGAACCCGGAAGACCAGAGGTGGGAAAGCGAGCAAATGAATGACAGGGACGAAGTCACATCGAAGTGTCCCGCCACACCTGGCTGGGATCCCGTTAAAAAGGAGTGTCATATAGGCCTGATTATGAAGAAAGCATTTATAGCCTAACTCGCAAACCACCTGTTGGCTACTCCAGACTAACTCATATTGGGTTGCCTTTGAGGTCCGAGTTATCCCATACGTTGGCAGTCTTGCAAGACCTGACTTTTAGCGCACCGTGCTATTCTCAGGCTCGCAGGGGGAGCCACATGGAGCAGGAAATGAGCATTACGCGCCCTTCTTATGTGAGAGATATTGTTTGCGAGGATGCATTGTGGGCGGGTTCGTGCATGATATAGGCGCTGGAGACGTGCTGCTGTAATATAGTCGGTGGTGTACTCTCACAAGTTTTTATGGTGGCGTCTGTGGCCTAATAAACCCACGCGGTAAGCAAACATACGTGGAAAGTGCAGATAGTTTCGACAGATGCGGTGGGTGTATGTTGTGCTCCTGACACTGTCTCGTTAGTCTCTGTGCGATGGACTTGCCATTAACTGACCGGGCCGAGGTGTGATGTGCATGTGCGGTGGCAATGAGGACAGCATAGTTTGGGGCTGAAGCGTTGGTTGGAATTAGGAGGCTAATAGTAATGGTCGCGCGGGGGTGGGAGTGCGTAGTTGTTAGAGCTGGACATGGAAGAGTTATCGGTTGACGCAGGGTGTGCCTGGTGAGTCGGCATTGCGGCGGGCGCAGCTTTAGTGCATTCATATGTGACCGAATTCACCCCTGTGGCGAGGGAATGTGTGTGGGCAGCCCGAAATTACTGGTGGATACGCGAGGTAAATTTCTGTGTTCCTGGCGCTGTTGCACCAATGAAAGTTTGATATATTCACAAGGGGCTGACCAGGCCAATGCGTGAGGTGAATGGGCAATCACAATGAGAACAGTTATGGATCGACTAACAATTGTTGTTAATGAGGGCAGCGGTGAGGAGAGTCTTGGTTGACAGGATGTCGGCAGTGATCTCACTGATGGTGGGAGTGGAAGACCTGCTGCTGCTGGTTATGGTCGTCGTCGACACCGGGGTTGTGGCAGAGAGGATGGAGTTGATGGTCATTGACGGTCACTGAGGCTTCATGAGTGTGCATCCCTGGGTGGTGTGATCGTCGTCGTGGACGCCGTGCAGGTTGAAGAGAGCGGTGTTAGGACATATATTACCTCGATTTATAAAATGTCCCTTTGATCTTTTCAAACGTGACCCACAAAGGATTACGGGGTTCCTTCAGGATCCAGAGCCACTGCTTTAACTCATTCCGTATATTATAGCTGCTTATTTGGGTAAAATTCACGTCTTGCTAAATGGAAATCATGCGTTTAAAGAACGAATCTCTTGTTAAAAAATTCATATAAAGTATTTGGTAGTTTCTGAGTACCTAGTATATAAGAACGTGAAGTGATCGTGTGTGTTTCAAAACAATACTGTATTTGGTGCGCTGCTGAGCTAGTTAGATCAGCAACATGACATTAGTTTTTGGTTCACATGACATAAATATTTTCTACGATTGAGGTGAGAAGAAGCTGCAGAAACTCCTAGTCTATTTACATTCCTCCTAGTTAGCATATCAACCGCATTAACACTCAGGTTAGTTTGTTCTGCTGTACTTCTGCTACATACCACGTGTTTTTAAAATCCAAAGTAATGTTGATTTAGATTGGTCTGTGCTATCGTTTCCCGTCTTTAAGAGCACTACGACAGAACCGTTTCTAATCAACACCAATAAGACAAACATCCTATCGTGGCCACAAATATTTGCTTTGGGAACTGATGTGATGAACATCTAATGGTCAATGTTATACAAATTCCGTTTTCCTGAGAAATTTTTATTATAGCTCACCTTCCATTGATTCCTTAATAATTGCAGATAGTTTGTCTTCAGAAATGTGTACTTTAAATGAAAAAAAGTAGGTTGGGTTATCCATCGTTGATCGAAATATTAAATTAAAGGATTGATTAAAGTTTCAATTCTACATTTAGTTTGTCATTCGGATGAATTAATCACTTTACTGCTTCGTTTTTAGAACAGAGGATAAGGATTGTAACACTGCCATTTCTTGTAAAATGACATCTTAAATATTTCAAATGATTTTCCTTCCATGCACAATATATCCGCTCTTCAAGGTGATTCAAGCATTCTTCTCATACTTCGAACAAACTAAGGCAGCAAGGAATAAAAACAATTCAAATAGAAAGCTGACGCATGGAATCCCATTTGCATAAACGAAAAGTTGATTTTTCGAAGGAATAAATTAAAACACGAGAGTTCACCCAATGTCAGTTCTGACCTTGTTTCTAAAGGGCACACTTTGGCCGTCTGTGAAGTTTTCTTTGTGAGCTTTTCACTTAAACCACTGCTCCATATTGATTTGAAAGAAAAGAATTATAGTTGTATTAACACATTTCGTCAGTGTGTTGTTTAACCTTGTTAATGACTGAACACCACGTAATACGTTTGTGTAACTAAAGCAATACCCGCATATTTTTGAATATAGATCATTTTTTACAGATAAAACGTATGTTCCCAATGTTTGACTTGCTTAACGGCCTAGTTGCCTTGTCCGGAAACATTGAAAATGTAAGAACGGAATATGGTTAAGGATAATTTTGAGTCGAAATGTTTGTGTGGCACCAGTAAAGGTTATGCAGCATATGAACTTGCCGATGTCTAACACAGTTGAAGACAATAGGCCGTAGGAAATGGAAGCTGACAGAAGCATGCTTGCTGAAATGCGTCTTCTCCTTTATCTGAAAACTTTGCATTTTATACCTTTTATTGAATCTTTTATGAAAGTTTATAGAATCCAGCGCAAAGTGATTTTTCATTCAGAATACGAACGTTGGGGATTAACAGTTGGACTCACATGGCAGTGAGTGTGAAGGGAACTGCTTAGATATACGTATTCGAGTGTGAAGGTTGGCTATATCAGGCTACTTTACACCAAAAGCGTGGACGTGGTTGAATTTGTGCCCAGTATGCAAACGGAAAAATATCTACCCGGATTCGCATCAAATATTCTTAATCATAAAAATTTAGGAAACGGGAGAAATGCCCACTTGCAGCCTCTTACTTACTATTCTCGCGATCATATGTTTCCGTAGTCTCACAAAGTTGTAAATTACATAATTACCACTGAAGAGCATAATGTGTGGACCGAATCCGATTTTATTACAGGAGTTAACTGAAGGCTCAGCTTTCCTTACAGATGTAGGCCAACTCTGTACTCTTTTAAGTTCAATGCCAAGTACTTAATTTGACATGCATTACACTGGTCATTTTAAGCACATTAAATGTTCAGTTGGAGTTGAACATCAAATGAGGGCACTTTTTCTTGCATGGAACAATTCTGGAAATCGTGCTACGTTCCGGCAGTAGAAGGTCAGCTGTAGGGCCGAGCGAACTGGTATTGCAATCCCTAGCCTGCACTGTCTGTGTTCGGGTCTGAAAATATTAATAAACCAATAGGACCACGTCACTCACTTCTTATCTTTCCAGTAAACGCATTCGCTGGATGGTGCTTCCCGAAAGTGCATAAGTGGCGAGGGGGATTAAGGCAGAAGTTCAAACCACATAGTGTTCGACACAATGGATGTCTAATTAAGGTAATAGTTGGTAGATGATTTGTCAACAAGTCCTTGACGAAACTTTTGCTACAAAGCGCTAGACAATGTGTCCCTAAGTAATGTTAGATGCATGCTTGAAACTTCCGCACAAGTGAAGTAGCATTAATTATATTATGTGGCAGCCAGTTTTGCGTATATTCTACCGGAATACAGATCAAGTCATATTTCTTCTGTATTGACTAGAAGAAGGACTCATTCAAAAATGAAGCTATTTAACAAGTCTGCCTGTGCCATGCTGTATCCCAATTAAGTGCATAGAACTGGAACTCCATTGATTTATGGGGTTAAATGTTTTATGAATAAAAAGACTGTTTAAACAAAAACGATCGCTGACGATGAATCTTCGGTGCAATGAATGACAATGCAGGGGACGTGATTTGTAGCAAATGCATCCGATAAATACTACAGCTTTTATGTTTATTTGTAACTTTTAGCCTTTGTTGGTGAGGTGTGAGAGTAATCCATTATTGTGGGCTGTTTACTTGCACAGTGTAACAACGGAGTTACAGAACAACAAGTTTCTCAAGAATTTAAGTACAAGGTTGGGGCCTAGAATCCAAAAGGGTTTCCTAGAGTTTAACAAACGTAAAGTACAAAGGTGGGCTTCTCGATAGATAAAAAACTGAAAGAATACCTCAGAGCAAACTGCCTGGATGTATGTTATCGAGCACACGATGTTCATGAAGATGGGTTTCATTGTAAGGATAGAGGCTAGTCACATTAATTTGTTCGAATTTCTCTATGTATTGGCCCATATGCTGGTGCGCAGACTTTTGTGGCTTACGAGTCGTTGGAACGTCTGGGCTTTTAATCTGCTCATAAATGCCATATTCAGCGATGCGCTGAAAGCAACCATATAAAACTTCCTTACTGCCGAGCGCTGACTATTTCAGCAACTGCGTCAGTTAACCGAGCTTGAAATCAGCAACAACGTAAGTTTACACAGAAGCCGTTCGGCCAGCTACCCTTCGTCCCCTGCAGCTACTTACATGCTTCTGCTTTGTAGGCAGTGGCGTGATTTTGATAGAAAACAGAGCTCAATATAATTTGGGTTTGAAAAGGATGGGAGGAAAAGGCAACTGGATTGGTGGAACATCAAATATCCTTCCCAGCGCTAGGCATCCGGGCCGGATGACGTGTTAAATCCTTATAAAGTAGGACTGCCGACAGGTTAGGCACAGCCAGTCGGGAATTTAGATAATGGAAATGAGTTGTTGGATTCCAAAGTTTGATTGTCTTTTTGTTGGTGTCCTTACACTCGACTTTCGGATGGGTTGTGAAGGCACGAATTCACTTGTGCAAACACTTATTTCACAATTACCTTGAAATTTTTCTCTGCGTGCATATTTTCATCATCATGTCCACTGACCAAATAAATGTGAATTAATTCAGAGAAACACGACATTTTTCAAACCGGAAGCATACAAAAGAAATGGAAACAATGAAAGGATAATTTCTGCCATATTTAACATCTCAAGCGCGCAATTACATCAAAGAGTCTTTGAGAATATAGCACAAACAGCGTTGTATCTCACGTCTGTTAATGAACGGTGTGCGGGCTCCCAGGCCTGATGACTTAAATCGGTAGCAATCCGTTATCAGCAGAAAGATGGGGCTTGAAACCCACATGGACTATCGCATCGTTACAAGCAAACATTTAGTGAGAAGTCCTAATGGGAAATACAAGGCTTGGCCACTTCTGATTTGCTGGTGGCCATAATCGACAGTCCACAAAAGAAAATATTGCTGCACATCTGAATTTTCAAACTGAACCATTTGATAGTTGATCAATGCTGCCAATGGTACAGAAGAAGCCCATTTTATGGTAGTGTAAGTTGAAAGTTTCTGGTTATAAAGCGCTGAATAAATGGTTAATCTTGATTAAACGTCGAGAGAGAACTTTCTTCGTTTGCCTTGGACATAGTGGTCTATAGATCCCACAGACGGCCGCACAAAAAACAGCAGAGAGAGAGAGGGAAGGCAATTACCCGGTACAGTGGACGAAAAAGAGGTCGCTGGAATAGCCAACTCTATTCTGCTTATTATCAGTAAACTCTTAGGTTTCCATACCTATTTGCAATAAAATCAGAAGTTTTAGACAGAATACTTTAGTTTACATGCCTTTCTCTCTTAATATTGTAGTACAGGACTACGATGTTTCATCCAAGACCTGCAATCGTCAGTCACTTGGGCTTTGAACTTCATTAATATCAGCTGAGGTTACTGATATTCGAAAACATGGACAGCCATGCGGAAGCCTATCATTTTCGCATGACCGAGTGGTCACAGTAACTTGGAAGCAATACTCGACAAGTGGTATCGCCGAAGACAAGGACACCTTAGTTTTGGCTTCTAACTTAGTCATCGTCATCAGGCTGGGAGACGCCTCAACTCAGTTCAGCTGAATATTAACCACCAATCTCACCCCTGCGTCACAGGCTTGTTTCAACTTCACTGGGGTAGACGGCATTCCATCACAAAGAATTGCGTGCACTGAGCCGTTTTGATAGCACAGGTAAAGTTGAAATTTTAAATTGGCCTTAAAACTGATTATCTTCAGGCCTAGACGGCGGCCGTATGGTGAGCAGGAAGAACTAATCGATAGTCATAACCTCCAAAATCGGACGTATTTTGCTTACTAACCTTTAGAAGCCAGCAGTGCCCTAGCCGGACATGCTGACATAATCGAGGTGTCAACTTTCATTCAGTAATTATTGACCGAATTTCTGAGTAGTTCCGCCTACACTGGACATTTCTGCAGTTTTTGAGTGAAATGTGAATTGATAATTTTGCTAACCTTACGTAATCCATTACATTCATTATTCCCACGTCGCTATCATGCTTACCATACAGATTGGTGACTCAATGAAATTTAATATGTTGGATGTATTTTTGTTGCAGTTAAAGTCCACAGCACTTATTTAGGATTTTAAAGCTTTTCGAAAGTCTGACGAGAAGATTCGTATTTTTAAATGCACAAAGTTTCAAGATCAGGCGTCTAGAACATCTACGAGTGGAGATATGCTTTGACCGAAAGGTGTGAAAACATTTCCTATTTGCAGTTGATATTTAAAATGGCGAAAATCGAATTTGCGTTCCTCCTACCGGCTTGGCTAAATTGCTGTGACAAAAAGCTGTCATGTTTATGTCTATTGGCTACGGCAGAAGCAGCTGCAATCAGGCTGTGCGCTCAAAAGAACTTTATACGGGCACCGAAATTACCGTGGCCGAAAGCCACCAATTTAGCCGCCCGCATCTAAGTACCTGTCCCGGCGGCCACCATTCCTCTGACCATGATCAGAAAACGGACCGCAATTTTGTTTCTTTCCCCCTCCCTCCACCCTGACAACCGTACGATTTTTTCTACTAACCCAAATATTTGACTTATTTACACAGTGATATAAATGTAAAGGCCTGATGAGAATATATCGAAAGCTAACGTATGCTCGCCAAATAGTCTTTTGAATTTTTCAATGGGAATTTTCGCTACTCTAAAACAGTCCAAAGATCCCTCGGTGTTAAAGGCGCTTAATGGGAACCTAAGAATAAACACCAAACTTGTGGAGGCGAAAGTACGGGCCAGATTTATTGGGAAATGCGTCGAAGGAAATGAGTATCCGAACGTCTACTGGAGAGCATTGCGAAGGAATCGTACAGTTATCACTCGTTATACCTTGAGAAGGTATGCCGAAATGGACCTGGAAAGCACCCGTGTAAAAGTGGAAGAACTAGGACGTCACGTATGCTAACGTGCAGCCATACTCGACAAAAATGAGAGACAGGATTTTGAGAAACATCTGATGTCCATTGGGGAAAAGCGTGGAGAAATAAAACTAGCTGCTCTGCTTCGGAGTGTACACGAAGGCAGACCACAACCGAAGCTCCCAGAAGACCCAAGTTGGTACGTATACAATCTTTCATCTATATCTCTTGATAAAACGTCGATCGAAGCCTTATCACTTGATCCTAAGTTTTGCTGCCCGCGTCAGAATCCCCGCCAACTAGAGCTATAAACAAAGCTTGAAAACCTCCTTAATCAAACTCACGACTTCCAGCCAGTTTCGACAGACAGCGTACAATAACTTAAGTCTACGTTAGTTAACTGTTCTTACCAATATTTGAACAATGGCCCGAAATTTCGAGGCTTACTTACAATGTCGCACATGGAGAAATTAAAAGATCTCCCGAAAAACAAAGATGTCCTCATAACGAGGCCAGATAAGGGAATGGGCGTTGTCTTAATGGACAGAACAGACTATATTATGAAACTACAAGCAATTCTGTCGGACAAGGAAAAGTTTTTAAAGACAGAAAAGGAGAAGGATCGGACTAATGAGGTAGAAGCAAAACTGACTGACTGTTTGAAAAGACTTAAATGGAAGGACTGATAAACGAAAATGACCTAGAGCGCCTTCGCCCGTTGGCACGCATTTACCTCGATTGTACGGCTTACAACAGATCCACAAAGATGGCACACCCGTTCGTCCCATTCTAGATATGAAGAACTCACCGTACCCTGTGATAGCAAAATTGTTAGCGGACAAACTATAGCCCATACAGGATCAGCTAGCGCCGCATAGCTACCGAAATACTTTTGAGTTTGTTGAAGGCGTGAAAGACCTCGACCTGAACGACATGACGATGTTTTCATTGGATGTCTCGTCTCTTTTACGAATGTGTCAGTCACGCACACAGTCAAGTATATCTGTTAACTAATTACTTCCAGCCAACAAGATATAAGAATACCAGTGAATGCGCTCAAGTAACTGTTATTAAAATGTAACTTGAACGTGCAGTTCCTATTTAACAACAACTTGTACAGACGGAGTAGCTATGGGCTCACCCCTTGGCCCACTTCTGGCGAATTTTTTCATGGGCAAGCTGAAAACTTTACAGCTTCGTCCGCAGATAAATCGTTTAAAATATTATGGGCGCTACGTGGATTATATCTTTGCGGTTGCATCTGAACAAACGGGCATTTCAGCTGTAATTGATACCATAAATCAAGCGCACCCGTCAATCAGATTTACACTGGAAGAGGAACAATCCGGATCGCTCCCTTTCCTGGACGTGCTTCTGAGTAGAAGGCCTGACGGGAGTAATCGACGTAGTGTCTATCGTAAGAAGACATGGTTCAGACAATACACCCACTTTTGGAGTTTTTTACCGCTGAACTTTAAGCGAAATTCAGTGCGGTGTCTGACACAAAGGACGAAAAGTATCTGCTCGGCCGATAGCATTGACGAAGAGCTTAAGGTTGTAGAAAACACTTTTCGACAGAATCGATATCCAGATAGATTTATTGCTAAGAATATAACCGAAAGACCACCAAAGCTGCCGTTGCTAACTTCAAACAAGAAACAACTATTCATCAGGGTCCCATTTCAAGGGGACGCTGCAAGTGAACTCCTACGAAGGCGCCTAAGCCAAGCTTTGTCAAGTACCTTTCCAGCAGCTGATGCCCATGTACTATTCTCGACTACTCCCATCCTATAAGGAGGGGGCAAAGACAAACTGCCAGTCCAGACCACCTCAATGTGCATTTATTCTTTCACCTACTCTTGTGGGGCAGAATATATTGGTCGCACGAGCCAGTGTTTGTCCAAAAGAGTACGAGAACACCTTCCAGCATGGTTAGGAAAGGGGCAGATAAAGAACATAAACAGCTCTATCCTCGCGCATGTGGTAGACGCAGGCCATCGTGTAAATGCCGAAGAGGCCTTCCGGGTAATTTACAAGGTCCCTCAACCTATTCGAAATTCCTTGGACAGCGTCTGTTGGCTTGGTCAGATGCAGCTGCAATCAGGCTACGCAAACCAGTCCTGTGCGCTCAAAAGAACTCTTACAGGCACCGCAATTACCGTGGCCGAAAGCCACCAATCAAGCCGCCCGCATCTAATTACCTGTCACAGCGGCCACCATTCCTCTGAACATGATCAGAAAATGGACCCCAAATTTGTTTCTTTCCCCTCCTTCCGTCCCCCACCCTGAAAACCGTACAATTTGTTCATCTAAATAAATCCTAATTTTATATATGCTGTAAGATATTAAGTTAGACTAGCGTCAGATTTATGACAACCCAGACCTTTGCTCTCTATTTCGATCAGATGGTTGGCTACCACAGAAAGTTTAGTGTAGATGGGTTCAGTTAACTTTCGTCGTTTATCTAAGCTACTAGACATGGCTTATTTTTAGAAGAAACTCTGAACGTGCACTTAAAACGGTTACTGGAGACTGATTTACTGCAAGCTAATGATTAATTTATGAGGAAATTAAAAGTGGTAATCATTCATACCCGAGTGCTCCTTATGTCTGGGAGATAAATTTCAACGAATACTAGCTGGTAAGTCAGAAAACATATAAGTCGAATAGTAAACACCATTGAACCTCAAGGCACACTGCCAGCCGGAGGCAAAAACCCAATTTCACACGTTCTAGGTATCCAATAAAATGTCGAAGATTCCGAGTTTATGGTGGTTCTATAATGGAAGAAACCGAGAAATCTGTTTTCCATCTTGATTCACTTCAAGCTCGATGCAATATTGAAGCAGTTGCAGGCTGAATGCGTTAGTCTGATATAATTACTTTACCACTGAGAAGTAAGTGGCTTTTCATCAGGAGAGTTAAATATTTTTGTCCATTCATTGGGTTCAGCTCATTGACCCACGTGTTATCTGAACCATTTATCTGCCTTCGTGATTAAGCACTAATCTTGCGTAGTCAAATATATGGGATTCAACGAGCTATCGCGAGCTCCAACTAGAGGCCACAAAGTCCGTCTTACTTTGGAGCTCACATCTGAAACTAAAGGAGACATTCGCAGAGCCACCAGTAGTAATTTATCAAAGATGACTGTACCCAGCGAAAAAATGACAGGACCTGGGACATGTATCCTGGCAACTGAGCTATCACACATTTACCTTAAGTGGCCGACGAGTTGTGAACACAGGATCTTATTTTATTTGTGAGAGAGCGAGGCCTTGGATCAAGTGCTTTATTTTTGACGCAACCTCTACACGGCTAGCCAGCTGAGCTTTAACTCGCAGACGTTCGGTTGAGGTTACCAACTGTCTGCCTATGTACAACCGACTGCCGATGATGCAAACAATTAAAAATGGCCACTCTGGAAGTTTTTGTCTTCTTGTTAAGTCCTTCAACTTATTCCCAATTCAGTATATAAAGTTGGTTTGCTGCATTTTTCCTCATGTTCGTTATCATTCAATTTCTAATGAATGCCAATATTGTCAAAAACGTATCGGTTTCGAGGTCAATTATTCATTTACATTTCAGTGCCTTCACTTTATATCTTGTTATCTTCGCTTTTCTGTCGAAGAATTTCCAATCTTCGGACCACAATTGAAGGTTTCTAACACGAACAAATACTGTTAATTAAGTAATATAGGGGCCACGATCGGCACAAATGAGTCGTTTTTAAATAACTTTTGCGAATTTCGACGCAAATCAATCAATAAAGCCAACATCAGCCAAAGTTAACGTTTACATGACAGATTCTTTGCACAAAACAGATAATTAAAACAAGGTAAAACACCCTGCCTGTGTTGTAGACGTACTTTTGCTGAAAATCTCGATAGAAAGGGTTTTGGTAATTTATTTATTTATTTATTGCCAGTTTACAGGCAAGGTAGTACTAAAAGCCCTACAAGACGCATCCATTAGCAGCAGTGATTATGCCTAACCATTATTTTATTTTATTTTTAATTATGCGTAACCATTATTTTTAACAATAAATTAGAAGTTAATTGGCACCAGAGGCCTTGAAATATCATATTTGTCTAGCATACTTCTTAATATTTATGGAAGCTTTATTAGGCTGAAGTCAAGTAGATCGTTAAAACAAATTGCACTTGAATTGCTACTTATTTCTACCGAATATATAGAAATGGAAGCGATTTTACTGGCAGCCATGAGCTCATCTCTGAAAGGCTTCCCGCCGACTTGCCCTAGTATCTTGATCTCCGTGCGTACACCTTAATCTGATGTTGCTAGCTAAGACCGAAACATCTCTTCCTCACGTTTCTTTCAGTGTATCATCTTGCCATTAATGCAGCGGCAGAAGATGGTACCAAGTAAGCCCCCAATTATTACATCTCAATCTTAAAAATTCATTGAATGGGAAGGCAATAAATGAAAGAAGTTCAGTATATGAAAACTATTTACAGTATCTGTTTCGATTTTGGCGACAAAGCAGAAAAAAGTATAAATGCACGATCGTGTGAGACGATGTGTGTTGCGTCTCAATACTGGAATTTTGACGAATGCTGGCATAAAGGGAATGAATGATACAACTTTCACAGTTGACTCCATTCAGTAACCATGGTGAATATGGCTTAAAAGAAAACGAACCTTCTTGGTAAGGAGGCCATTGAATAATCCTGTAACTTGCACCCGACATAGTATAGTCCATTTTCATCCACATGAACTTTCACATAGAACGTTTTCATCCGCTCGCACTACTCTGATGAGTTCAGACGAAGCTAAAGGACTGCTTTATGCCCTCGAATAAGACTGGCACCTTGACCCAATAAAAATGGACGGAATGCCTTTTTAGAGTGAAACATGCTTTAGGTTATCCACGACAAGTTAGATACAGACGGTCGGGGTTACTTTACCTGGTATTGCAGATTGGGTCAGCTTTGTGGGAAATGTTTCTTAATGATAAAAATTGATGATTCGTTTGATAAGGCATTGTAAAGATAGGCAACGTTTCGATTATGAAGAGAAGACAGGCTTAAGCAGGTCTTTCCTCCACCGTGACTGCGGTTTATTCAAAAACAGGAGGGGTAAATAGGCTTGGGTGGAGAGATTTGGGAAATGCACTGTGGAAAAATGTATGAATTAAGGGGGCCGTAGTCAAGTTCGTATTGTTTTATCCGCATGCGAGCGTTGATCCCACGACATCTGCAGTGCAGAATCTCATAGAAGGGTTGGCGAAATTCGCGGTTGAAGATGGTGTAAATCATCGGGTTGATGGTGGAGTTTACGTAGCCTGGAAGGAATGAATGCATAAATTGTAAGTTATGTGTTGGACTCGTAAAATTATCCATAATGATCTGAAAGTGGTTTCAAGCTGGTTTCTATTCCTCTAGGACGACATATTATTTGCATAGCTGCCCTGTAATTTAAAAACCCTTTACCAACTTTGGCTTCAAACGATGTCAAGAGACAATCATGCTTAAAATAAGCGGCAGTGAGGAGCGTTGATTGATATTCAACCAATGTTTTAGGCGTATTCACAGATGAGTAAACAGCTCAGCGTTCGGAATAACAACCTTCAATAATTCACGTGTCTTACATATGTTGGTTATCTTATTCTCTTTGAACCATAAATTCCAGATTTTTACACCACTGTAATATTTATTCACATAAGACCTGCTTCCATCTTAAACGTAGTCTTTGGCGTGTTCTCATTAGACCCACCATTTGCCCAACAGTAAATATTGAAAACTGTCAAATATATCTTGTCTCTTAAGTGCAACGTCTGGAAGGTAACTCTTTATGCAGAATACAACTCCCAGAGTGCTGTCACAAAACCCAATTCAAATTCGATTGACTGACCAAACATTTAACTAAATTTGTCTGACTTGCTAAGACATAGGACATTGTATTTTAACGTATATGACCCAACGTTCTTGGCATGATAATTTGGTCAAAGACCTTTCATTCAACGCTGTTTATATAATTGCCTTTCCATAATGTTCAAGCACGTAAGGAGCTGGTATAATCCAAATTAACGAACATATCAATCAAATCACTTATGAGCTGTTAAGCGCAAAATAGACCTATTTATTTATTTAGGCGTAACTAAATACAATGTCTGGTTTGATAAATGAATTGGAAATGCAAAATGTCTCCGTATAAAAACCGATTTTATAAGCGGAAAATATTATTTAAAAAGGTCTGATAGTAAATTGATTATACAATTATCAGTAAAGAGAAATTAGAGTAGAACATTTTAGCAGATTTGAATAATTCTTTTGACCCACATGCGAAAATATTGGCAGCTAACTAAGCTACGAGGCCCCACCGGTAACCATGAGTTTAATCACCCTTGAATCAATTTACCCCCAGCCTTCTGCAACGTATGGAATCCACCAATTCTCGATTCAGTAAACTGACTGCCCAAGGAAGATTTCCTAAGCAATCAGTCTAGAATCCACCAGATGACTACCAGGCACAATTAATTTTTAGGGGATTTTGGCAGATTTTGAATTATCCTTTTGACCCACCTGTAAAAAACTTGTGGGCCTAGGTGGGAAAGCGAACCCGCGCCAGCAAGGGTAGGCTTTAGTACAGCCGACCCTCTAGGCAACTGAGATACGAGACCCCACCCGGAGCGGTAGGTTTGATCACACTTGGGTCATGTTCTCCCCCCCCCCCCTACCTACTGCAACGTATGGAATTCGCCAATTCTGATTCAGTAAACTGACTTCCCCAGCAGAATTTCCTAAACAATCAATTGAGAATCCGCCAGATGTCTACAAGGTGCAATTAATTAATAGGGAGATTTTGGAAGGTGTGAATAATTCTTTTGACCCACATATGAAAATCTCGGCGGGATCGGTGAGATTCGAACCAACGCCAGCATGTGGAAGGCTAAAGTACAGCCAACGCTCTAGCCAATTGGGCTACACGGGCCTACCAGGAGCGATGAGTTTTATCACACTTGAATAACGTTATCCCCCCCCCTTCCCCAGCCTACTGTAACGTATGGAATCCACCAATTCTGGTAAAGTAAACTGACTGCCGAAGGAGAATTTCCCAAACAATCAATATAGAATCTACCATATGACTACCAGGCACAATTATCAGTAGAGGAATTTTGCAGATTAGAATAATTCTTTTTGCCCGTAGGTGAAAAACACTGAGGCCTCGAAAGGACTCGAACCCACGCCAGGCAGGGAAGGCATTAGAATGACCAACGCTCTAGAAAACTGAGCTATGACGCCCCACCGGGAACCATGCTTTTGATCAAACTTGGTTCAAGTTACCCACCCAGCCTACTGCAACTTATGAAATCAACTAAATTTGTTACAGTTAGTTGTCTATCATAGCAGGATTTCTTAAGCAATCTATCTAGAATTTACCAGATGCCTACCATGCACATTTAAGCAGAAATTGATTTTTGCATATTTTAATAATTCTTTTGACTCACCTTAGAGATCTACGTCGGCCTAGTTGGGACCAAAACCCACGCCAGCAAGGGAAAAAGCTTTAGTACGGCAAACGCTCTAGCCAACTGAGCTATGTGGCTCCACCGGCAGCATTGAGCTTAATCACACTTGGCTCATTTTACCCCCTACCTACTGCAATGTATGGAACTCACCAATTCTGATTCAGTAAGCTGACTTCCCAAGCAGGATTTCCTCAGCAAACAATCTGGCATCCACTAAATTCATACCAGGATGTTGGCAGATTTGAATAATTCTTTTGACCCCTATGTGAAAAACTCGGTGGACTCGGTGGGATTCGAACCCACGCCAGCAAGGGGAAAGGATTTAGTACAGCCAACGCTCTAGCCAACTGAGCTACGAGGCCCCACTATCAACCATGAGTTTTATCATACTTGGGTCATGTTACCCCCTCCAACCTACTATTATGTATGGAATTCACAATTTCTGATACAATAAGCATATAATATATTCTATTTCGCATTGGGTGGTCATTTTTCGGTAATTTTAATCAAGTTACTAAATTGGTCAATCGGTATATTTATGGTGATATGCTGACAAAAGCCAAGGGAAAGCACCCGCTGTTTTAAGAACGGGTAAGGTATGCGAGTTGGCCGATTTTGTCTGTGTTGTTTATGTCAACCAGGTTATACAGCGAACGGCGTCTTTACGTGCAGGGGCTCGCGGTCACTAACACCAGACTCTCTCAAGGCACGCTTGCCAGTTCGTGTGTTTGTGTTAATACTGATTTTACATAACAAGCGGTCATGAAGTGGTACAGTAGACTTGTTAGGATGATTCACCCTGTCCCTGCATGTCACCCTGCTCTTCAGCAGTTTCATGTCAAACCTTTAGTTTGTTTGCGAAAGATAAATGCCACAATGTCATTTTTGTCTTTAGTAATAACATCTCACAGGTGTGTAACTGCACACTGCTTTTAACTATTCATGGTAAAAATAACTCCTTGATGCCAAATTTAATTTGCATGCAAGAAGGGGCTTTTAAAGTTATGTGTGTGTTTCTGGCCCACCATATTTTCGCATATATATCCGTTTTAAGGTTGCTATCTAGAGATTTTTGTAATACATAGAAACGGTCTAGGGTAATGATATCCAGCTGAGATGTTCACTGAATTAGTTATCATAATTTTATTGTGAAGCAAGCAGTTTTACGAGTAGCTTCAATCTTCCTGCTTACCGTCATTTGAAAGGGAATTAATTTCTAGCCCTGTCGTATTTAAAGCCGCTTATGACGCTACGAAAATCAGAATTAATGCGCGTGTTTGTTTGATGAACTACCCAGATGGCACTCAAGAAGCATCACATGACGAGAATTTGCTTAAAAAGCAACTGTTATAGAAAACCATTCCATGCCGAACTTGAATTTTTGAAAAACTGTTTTCCTTGAAAGTCAACACATTAGCCAACATAAATCTAAAATGTAAATTGAAAAATATGTTTTTGAAAAAGTTGCCCGTATGTAGTCTCAATCAATGCTTATCTGTGCAAGTTGATAACAGTAATGTTTCGGATCAAAGAAAAGCCAAGACTTTAAGGTAAACATTTGCCTTCTGAGTCACACTTTAACCCAAAATCTTCCTTTATACCTGCAAGTACCCGTGAGCACACGTGCTTGACTTCTTGATGGTTTTACTACCCTCATGCTCAAGGATTGCCAAAATTGAGGGCTATGAGTTCCTTCAGACGGTGATTATAATTATATTATGGAAGTTCGTTAGGCAATCTGGTTACAAGATATGATCCTCCGGCTGTGCCGTTAGAGCTCTAAAGGCTTGCTTGCGCAAACAAACAGTTATTGCCATATGATAAGGGTGGAAAGCAGAGTATCATACGGTGGCAGGGTGGACCACCCAAATAAATTTATTGCAAGCCCCATCACCGCAAATTATTTCATATCAGCAATCACTCGGTATACTTAAACATACTGGCTCGCAAGCTGGATGCGGTAAAAACGTATGTTGGTGACTCCGAGCTCCCGCACCTAAGGACGTTGGTCGATGTGAATTGGTTGTTTGCGTTCGTACTTTAGACCCTCATAATGCAAATGAACTGTGGCCTTGTCAGTAACAAGTAGGATTAAATAATGTCTAGCACTTAAATCAAGAGCTCATAGGGCATATTAAAGTGTGTCTATAGGACCTTCTTCGTCATCGGCTGGACTAGCTCTAAGCAACTAAACTCTCCTTATTTACGTCAATTTAGCAAATTCTGGAGAGCCATCCTACGAAATTTTCGAACAACAGCACTCAATACGTGAAAACCTATGATAAAATTGTAAAAAAAGAAGTCAGCAAACATATGTTTTTGGTATTTCATTATCGGGCCGGTACAATTACAAGGATAGTGAAACTGCGACAGGTCAACAGGGTTTAAACACTTTTGACCGTAAATATTGATTGCTTGCACGCCACCAACATGGCGAGGTTTACGTGTAGAGGTCATTAGGCTTTGTGAAGGGATTGAAGAGCACTGTCAAGTACGCAGAGTGAACAACTGACATCAGGAGGTGGAGACTTCGTGTGTACACCACCTGAAGTGGTTTTCGGCTAGGGAAGATGGAGTGCCTGTACGAACATTTTTGGACAGCGTGGTACCGGGTTTGTTAGCCGTATGGCCACTGACTCGGCTGTCGCGAGCACTCCTTGGCGTTGGCCTTTAGAGAAGTTGACTAGTGTCGGACAGACAATCGTTGAGGTTTTGTTTGGGGTCAACGCAGTGATGAGTATCAACTAGATGCGCGAGAATCGAACGCGGGATTGATCTAGTTTCCCCTTTTCTTAACCAGGAAGGTATGTGTTCACATACCCTCTTTTCCAGGCACCTCGTTGTATGGCCAATGTTTCTTGCTCCACAGGAGCAAGTGAATAAGTAAATACACATTGATGTGGACATCAAGGTGAGTCCAATTTTTTTCTGCCTGCGCGTAGGAGGGGAGAGCCCGTGAAGAATACACACAGGTTCGCCGCTGGGAAGGCGCTCGTCATGGTTGTTTTCAGGAGTTGCCATACTAGTTTGCTGGTTGCATCCCCAAGGATGGGCAGTCTAATAAATACGTCTTTCTTTTCTGCAATTAAGGTGATGGACTTTGTTGGGCATTTCCCAATATTTCAGAGGATAAATTTTTCTGCGTACCCGTTTTTACGAAGCCTATCCTGCAACTGCTGGAGCTCTGCTTCAACCGTTTCAGGAGAGCAGATGCGTCGCCCCCTTGTTTCAAGTCCTTGGACTATATTTCGCTTTATTTTAAGGGAAAAACTGTGAAAATTGATGTACTGTCCCGTCCAGGTTATCTTTCGGAATACCCATACGTTTGAGAGACCTATCCTTTTGCCTTTGTAGCAGGACATCAAGGAACGCAATTCCGTTGCCCTCTGCTACCAGCAAACTAGTATGGCAACGCCTGAAGACAACCATGACGAGCGCGTTCCCTGCGGTGAACCTACGTGCATTCTTTTCGAGCTCTCCCCTTCTACGCGCAGGCAGTAAAGACGGACTCACCTTGATGGCCACATCAATGTGTATTTACTCATTCACTTGCTCCTGTGGAGCAAGAAACATTGGTCGTAAAACGAGGTGCCTGGAAAAGAGGGTACGTGAACATACATCTGTTTGGTTCGGTAAAGGTAAAACTAGATCAATCACGATTTCTATTCTCACTCATCCCCACGTGTATCCCAAAGAAACCTTTCAGCTTGTCTACCGAACACCAGCCAACTTCTCTAAAGGCCGACACCAACGGGTGCTCGTGACAGCCAAGGTCGTGGGCATACGGCTTACAAACCCGGTACTGCGCTGCCAGAAGATGTTCGTACAGGCACTCCATCTTCCCTGGCCGAAAAAAACTTCAGGTGGTGTACACACGAAGTCCCCACCCCCTGATGTCAGTTGTTCACTCTGCGTACTTGACAGTGCTCTTCAACGCCTTCACAATGCCTAATGACCTCTACACGTCGACCTCGCCATGTAGATGGCGTGCAAGCAATCAATATTAATGTTCAAAAGTGTTTAAACCCTGTTGACTTGTCGCAGTTTCACTATCCTTGTAATTTTACCGGCCGGATAATTAAATATCAAAAACATATGTTTGCTGACTTCACTTTTTAATTTTAACATGGGAATTCTTGCAGATTCAAAACTGATTTTGCTGGCTGGTAACGTTTATGAAAGTTCTTTTATCTGTGAGTCGAACAAAATGAACACTTAAAAAGAACATATGGACTCTGGTGGCTTAATTTGTAAACAGAAAACAGCGGAGAAACTCAGTAACTGTCTTTTATTCGAATGGTATCGTCTGCGCCAGAGCTCAATCAACCTGGCATATACAATACAGAGAAAACCAACCAACTCTGTTAACTAACCCGTTAATATGTTCCTGAAATTGCCCGTGCGTAGGAAATTGTATAGGAAGATGGATTATCTTCAGGTGCAATCTCGTTAACATGTAATTGGCTATATTTTAATGGCAACTGGGAATTTTACAGCTCTCTCACCTCATGTGCTTCCTACTCAGTTTCGCATCAACGTTGATCTGTATAAAATATTTGCGCAACTCTGACAGGCTATAGACTGAGTACTAGGTACTTGTTTTCGAGTATGTTATATTCTACACTGTTATAGTCCTCAAGCTTCAGAATACATTTCGACTTAGAATTGCTTATATGCTGCCTCCCATCGACTGGATACGGAAGAAAGACGGCTTCCTCACTTGATAGTGGAGGAGAAAATACTTCCATGTCCCAACCTTAACACTAATCTCAGCCCAAATATTAACGTTAAATCCAACTTTGCTTAATCGGTAACCCTAATTAATCTAGAATTTAATGGGAGGTCACTATAGTTATTTGTGGGGATTCTGTTTGCGCAAAGCTGAGTTAAAAGGCCAAAATTTTGCTACTGTTTGAAGTCAGCATGAGTATCCGCCTGTACAATCTCTAGTTTCCCGCATAAATATATTCCGTATGAGATAGTACTGATGCGATCCGGAGAAGCCTGTTCAGTTTATCTCCAAAGGGTTTAAAGTTATTCGAACCGAATCTTTTTCAGCCTCAACGGCTTACGCGCATTTGTTGGTAATCTGCCAATGACGTTGGAGTTTAAAAACAATGGACTGACTTTGATTGTTAGCTGCTAATATGCAGCCACCCCTACGGTCAACCAGAAAGCAAAGCATACTAAAAATCAAGTAGGGCATTTGGCAAATGCTAAGTTACATGAGTACTCATTTATGGCAACTCGACTGTACCTGAATACGCAAATTACTGGACGTGTAGTGGGACTGCATTACGTCAACCACCGAAAAAAGAGGAAAGTAGTAACTAGTTCGCATCCGAAAGAGGCGTTGGTTGCGAAGAAGGAGCAATAATCCCTGGATCAAGAGATTAACTATCTTGACTTTTCAGATTCTCTCTTAAACCATAATCAAAGACAGTAGCACTGTCAATCTAATTAAACTTTTTTTCCAATAATTGTGTCTCCTACGCAAATACATCCTATACTTCTGCTACTTATACTTCTTATACTACTTATACTACTCATCACCTCGAAGCTTCAATTAACGCAGTCATTTTTCGTCTGTGAACATCACTGCTACTGTAAGCTAGATGATCAGATGCTGGAAACGGTACGAAAGCCTCGGCTGCACAAATATCTGTTGGCCGTTTGTTGGGCTGCGCAGGTACTCCCAGTCGTCCTGCTTGTCGATTTAGTTTGTGAGGAATCGGTGACGTTTGCGTGTCGGGACGCATGTACAAAGGACATGTCTGTCAACCAGTTGTACGTCACATTAACCTGACTGCATCGTAGCCGACATTTTAAACACACTTAAAAACAGTAGACACGAGGCGAGACTGTGTAGACTGCCAGTCACCATCTTAAATAACGAGTGTGGAAAGGACGAAGGTCGTGTGGAACATTAATGCAAGAATTTGGAGCTAATCTACCAGAATCACGCTTTTTAATCTCGCTTCGAAAATGTGCATTAAAATGATGGGCTGAAATTCACCAGCTGCTGCGAACTAACGACGTAATATTCGCAAGTGTTTAACAGGCTATCAGTGGACGCGTAAGATCGGCAAAATATGCGTGTTTGGGATTTCTGTTAGAACCCGTGTTGTCAGCTAGGAATTCTACCGTGTTTGTATGCTACATTCTGCTTATTTCCACCTTGGGAAAATTGGGCTGTTATTCCACGTCAGCTGATTAGTTCCAGCTCACATATTCATAGCAGCTTGTGGAGCGAGATTGAAGCCTTTGTTATAAAGGGCTTGCTGCAAGCTGGTGCATCAGTTTTCGATGGAGCAGCCGGAAAACCGGTAGTAATAAACTCTGCAGTTAGACGGGAAACATTGATGAAATGAACCCCTGGCAGTTGCGTCATGCAATCGCACAAGGTCAGCGAAACAGGCGTGTCTGCGGCCCTAGCTAGTACCTTTGCTGTCAATTTATGATAAATAATTTAGTATATGCAACTCCTATTTTCTGTCTGACTTTAAGTGCCATCAGGTATATTTTCCTGTTCTAGAATAGTACGCACGCAAAATACGCCCTACGCTTGCTGTTGATGCTTGTGTTCTAGGTATAGAAATCAGTTCAACCTATATATGGACAAATAGCATTCCAAACCCGTGTATTTCTTCAAAGAACTACTGACACACAAAAAGCTTCGATACAAAAATATTTGGAATTTGAAGTGGTATTATATGCGAAAGTGTTGCAATAAAACAGAATGAAATCTAGTTTTTGTATCACCGAATATGTCAAGTTACTTAATGAACGTGTCCATGCAGACGAGACGTGTAAAACGAGGATATTGAGCATCCACCTGGATCGAAAAACACTGTACATTCGTTTAGCGCTACGCAGTATGCCTTAATAAATCAGGTGGGTAGGGTTTCTTACAGAAGTTAATGCATACAGAGCTATCCACTTATAGCTAATACCAAATGTCTGCGGCAGCATCCTAAACACTTCGGGTATTTGCATAAAATTGACTTTATATACTGAAGGTAGGCTAGGATTACCAAAAATTTGTGATATTCTTTGTAAAACTGAGAGCGTTGGAAACAGAATGACTACTTCAACGATTCCTCAGAGTTCGTTCTAGTCCACCTTGGAAAAAAAACTTTATCCAGACAGTGTATGATCTTTAAAGTAAGCTTGTGAATCCTTAATATCACCCAATATGTATTATTTCATTTCTATCCACCAATACAGCTTCGAGAAAATAAATTACACGTATTTACGAGGACAATGAAACAGTGCATTTGATGTCAAAATGCCTTAATTTATCTATTACGACTTGGTCCGTTTATAATTGTGTAACAGTGTAAAAATATCAGAAGGTTAAGGCACTTGTACGTTGTTTTATTTATGAAAATAAAAGTATGTGCCTTATATTATCTATTCCGATGAACGATCACTTATATCTTAAATCACCTTCGGCTTTGCATCAGTATAATATTAATGAATACACAAGGCACCCTAAGGAAGGCAGGGTAGGAAATTTTCGTTGGATATGTAAGTTAAGCTTAAGCTCCCACATATGCGCAATTCTTCCTATAAATTAGAATTTATTCTTGTATTTTAATAAATCCGGGCCAATTTCACGACTGAGTAGCTAAAGGTAACATAGAGAGAACCTGAAGGTGGAAACATGTGCATGACTTTAACTTCGTCCTCCGGCTGAAGTAAATCACTAAGAAGATAATTTTACAAACGTCCCGAAAACATTTATGCGTTTTCTTTGGTTGCTTTGTAAAACAACCATCGGTGAACTTAGTTCAGGCTCCGAAACTTAATGTTAGACATCTCAATGAGCTGTGACAGCCTTGTAAATACTTTAAGCCAGTATGAACAGGAATAATGAAGCTTTAATTTTCAGCAAACTATATAAGGTACACGTGGCAGGACGCATATCTGTCTGACTGTTTTTATATGCGTCAGGATGCATATTCAGAAGGGTTACTTTGTAAAGGTAAATCAGCGTTACAGAAAGTAAACTGAACGCAATTTGAGCAGCACTGACAAAATTTGGGCGTGTTGATGATCCCTCCATAACGTAAGCCGTATACAAAAAGCATACCATCTGCAGAATAAAATCGAACATTAATGTTCTATTCCATCCTTTCCAGGAATTTCTGAGTGAATTCATTAAACGTAAACTTCATTGGAGAAAGAACACAACAATTGATGCAAATCATATATTGTAATCTTTGAAATCTTTGTTATTAGCTCGGAGCACTTCAGGCGTTGTACGTTTGACTTTTTAGCCGAAGGCATTTAAGAACTCGATATAACTTAAAAAACCAACTATCACCATCTCTAAAATTTATTTTTTTGACCGCGTAAATAACGTAAGGAAAAATATAGGTAAATATTTTTCATTGCAAAATCCGAAGTTTTTTCTTGCTATCCAATCCTATCTTTTAAAGGTGAACAATCTTGTCCTTTTACTTTACGAATAAAGCCTACAGGCAGTCATTTTTCCTCAAGCACGCAAAAATACCCTTCTTGGAGACATTTTGAACAAGCAGTCTTGAAATAATTTCCCGATTAAATGGTAAAAACTTTCGCTTTCGTCTCAGTTTATACAGATACCTAATTTATCTACGAAACTTGTAGAAATTCAATAACAGGAGACATGTTTAAGACTACATGGGAACCTTGTTTTATATTTAAAATATTACGAGGATACCAGATTTAGAAATGGCAACACCCTTTTTCGTAAAATAGAAGCGCATATACTTCATTTGCGACTGTATTATTATTTCAACTACCACAAAAATTTATAAATGCAAGAACGCTTTGCTCTTCCGAAATGAATTTTGAAAAATATATACGATGCAAATCTGTTCTTTAGAGAATCAAATAAATTTGTTTTGTCCGACAACCATCAAGAAATTAGCTTGTGCCTTTTGATTTACCTATTGTGTCTAATTGATGCAGAAGTTGCCAAGGAGAGACTGATCGTATCTGAAACGTCCTTTTGCTCATTGCACATGAAGAGTTTCGTTTAGCATTATAGCTTTTCTTTAAGCAACATAATTTCCTATCAAGATATAAGAATTTCCTACGTTTTATTCGTCTTTGCATATAGTTAAATGTAGTTTACTGTTAATTATGATTTGATGGTGATAATTATCAAATCGTTGTTAATAACAAGAGAATTTTACGACAAAATTGGAGCTCTTTAAAATGCTCTTATTTTTTGGATAAGCGTACAGAGGATCAAATGAAAACGCTTGCATATCATAAACTACTTTACCTGGAATTGGGTTGCACATCGCAGCCAATCAAATCAAATCTTGAGAGCGAGCGTAGGAAGGCCGGTTGTGTTTCATTAGATTCTATGCACAAAAGTTTTTCTTCCAATATTTTGAGTTCTCGCACATTATCAGGACGCTTAAACTTGTAATGTTTACTCAGGTTTGTATTGCGTATCATACCGTTGCTCCTGTATCCATTTTGGACATTCAAATAACGGTACAAAATCACGCATAATCTACCATTGTTTTAGTTTGGCCAAAAGCTCGGTGTGTCCGATGGAAAATATGCCCACGGGATGCGTTGGTTTTATTTTAGCTTATTTTACGCGTAAATGCGTGATTTAGGTATTAAATTCCCCATCATGGGATAAGGCAAATTTACAGATTATAAACCACCACACATTTTGAAAAGCAAATCTTGCGTTATGCAAACGTGATTATAATCGGTCCTTTTACGCTCCTCATATAAACGCTAATGAAATCGCCAACATATCTTAAATGTTGCCAACTTACTTGTCTATCGATTTTAAAATGCTTAATCTCCAGTGTTACGGCACCTAGTTGCGCTTTACAAAAACAATGATGGAAAAATATTAAATCGAGACTTACCCAGCCAGAGTAGTACTGATTTTAAATGGGGGTTTATATCTTTGTGCGTTTTATTGATGTAGTTGTACACCGGTAGTCCAAGCTAAAGTTCAAAATAAAACAAAGTAGAATTGAAACACTAGCTGCAATTCATTCACGGCCATCCAAGGTTCAGAAAGAAAAATTGAATTAAGCTGTAGAGCGTGAATAATAAAAAATTATAACGAATAGATAAGGTAACAAAAAGAGGAACACTTGATTTAATTGGATAAGTAAACGAAAATGTAAAAATTCCTTATT
Source organism: Schistocephalus solidus (assembly GCA_017591395.1). Lineage (NCBI taxonomy): Eukaryota > Metazoa > Platyhelminthes > Cestoda > Diphyllobothriidea > Diphyllobothriidae > Schistocephalus > Schistocephalus solidus. The sequence continues at coordinate 156,054 of WEDG01004983.1, read as the reverse complement.
TATTTTGTTCAATTAGAAAGTCTGTAGGACCTAACAAGGCTTATGGCTTAAAGAAAATAACTAACTAGAAATTTTTTAAACTACCGGACTTTTGGCAAGTTTGGTACACAATACATGTACTTTCTATACATTTGTGACGTTACAAGAGCAATATTTCGTCCTAATAATTGGCAGACAGCCAAAATGCATTGTGATATAGTAGGAAAACTGTTTCAAATGTTAATTTAAAATATTTCAATTTGATTTTCTCTGATAAGCTACCACTTCTGGGTATCATGGCGGCGCTTATTCCTTGGTGTTTTTGAGCTGGTTAATTTTAACTCACATGTTGGGACTCAATAATAAATTGATCGTCAAAATTGTAATGAAAAGTGTACGTTTTAATTACATCTTTTTTCTTACCTACGTAGCTGTTAAAAGGTTATTTTAAGGTACTTCATTTAAATATTTATTTCAGGGTTTTATTCTCATCCACCACAAGCGATGATTTGCAGTTTTTTACAAGTTTCTACTAGTGGTATATATCTGCCTTGTGAAAGATTGCAAATCATGCTCTTATTGCTGGAATATTTTGTGATATCGGGTTTTTCATGAGAAAACTGCTTTATAACACTGGGTAATTATATGTACCATTTAATTAATTGCCACTCTTTAAATAAGATGCAGATAGAAATTAAGCATAAAAGGACTCTTTGCGCAGTTAACCTGATATCAAATTACCGGTTTACTTTAAATTAGCAAAGCGCAACTCATTAAAACAATTCGAATGGCTTGGAGAATGAATTAAACTTTTCGGTATCACATTTCAACCCCGCAAATTCTTAACAGAGATGAGGAAACTATGGTGGGAAAACGTGTATTGTTTTGCTCAGAATGTAACAAAAATGACTGCATTATGTCACATATAGACAAGGACAATAACAAAAAAGTCAACTAAACAAAAAAAGGGTAGATCGTGCAGTTGGAATTTAAAATTACGAGGTTGTTTGAATCTTAGCCGGTTATATTCCTAATGACAAAAACGAATTCTGACACACGCTGTATTAATCTTTTTAATTGCAACACTAAACTCCTAAATTGACTCAGAATGCATGTTCTTTGGAGAGATTTTCAAAACCGGCCTTCGTAATTTACCATCTTGTCCAATTATATAACAGATATTCTCGCTCCCAACGTAAATTCGGTAAACATTTTAAAAACTACATCAGCAACAATAATGACGGCGTTTGGTTTTATAGAAGACAAGCTGATTTTTGTAGTAAATGACAGTGTTTGATGGTTATTAAATGTTTCAAATTTGTGCAATGGCAGTCTGGTGCTAATATATATCAATTAATTTGAGTTAATAAAAAAACTGATGAAATCTGCGTCTCATATAATTTTCTTTACAGTACCTTCCAACAGAGCGCTTACTAGGAGAAATTACAAGAACATCACCTAGGGAGCCTGGAATGTTCATTATAGAACGAATGTTAAAAATTTAGGAAAAGGAGCGTGGATAAGTGCTCAATCAATGAAATTCCCCTAGTATTAACAAAGTGTAAGTGATTGGATTAATTGCAAATCTGAGACCTCACCTAGACTTGTGAGAGGAAAAATACGTTCTAGATATCTGCAATTTTTTACGTTCCCTCAAATCTCCGCTTACCCTGCTCTCCGTAAATTTTTTGTCAATATGGAAGAAGGATTATATTAAATGTTAGTGTAATTTCTGGGTTTTTGATCAATTTGGCTTTCCTTAAGCAGCGTATCTCGTACATCAGTATCAACGTCCAGCTTAACCGGAAAGGTAAGATTTTACTATTCGACCAAAATCATGAAATTAATTGCCCAAGTTTTTAAGCCTGTGCATATTCACAAAACATCAGTGTTTATTAGACAAACATTTAGTTTCGGGCGGCTGGATGTATAATTTCGGTTATTTCGTGCAATTCTGGAACAGCTTATAAGTATAGATTGCAGCAGACAGAATGAGATCCTTATGTGAGGATATTATTCCCGAAGAGAAGAAAAGGAATTGTTTAATCTTCGAGAAAGTAAAACTCGGGCTTACATTAAATTTTCTACAGGTGCTCGAATTTGCAATGTCAAAATCTCTGCTTGCGCATGTCGCTGTCTGAAAACTTATAAAGCCAATTCTTATTATATTTATTCTTAGTGTTACCGCCTCCTATTTAACCATCTCATTCTATGGGCACTCTTTAAATGTCTCAAAAAAGACCTTACTCCAGTTGCCTTAGCAAGGCGAAAACAACATGCTTAATGTCTACTAAGGCAAAATGCCTAACCTTCCCTTTTTCATCAACTTAATCGCAGTTCACTCAATACGAAACACCGATATTGCCTGGTTAATCTAGATTATTCTAAATTTTATACTAAAACGGCCAGGCAGACATCACTCCCTAATTTCCCGTTAAGACGGTAGAGCTGTTTTCCGTTCAGGCACTGGGCTAACGATTTTGCCGTTTTTTTGTCGTAAATCCCCACCGTCCTATTATAATCGGATCTTAATAGACTGTCAGGGTTTCCGCTCAGCAACATTTTCTATAAAATAGCCTGCTTTGCTAGCAGTAATCACAACCTTAATGCAGAAAAATGCTATATCTAAATTTCCTACCCTTATAGGTGCCTGGAGATGAATGGAAGAAAATTTACATATCATAAAAATTTATATTTCAGGTGGAATCTCCGAATAAGTCTCAGGTTTGCTTCAAATAAACTTCGGTTAGGAGAGCAAGGAAAGAAAAAGCAAAAATCTTTGATCATTTTAAGGAATGATGTGCTTTATTATGAGTCCAATGTTCCATATGTAACCCGATGAAAAAACCCCATTGTGAGAGATTTTGTCTTTGCAGTCCTACTTGGTCACTTGTTATGAAAGCAGTAAGTATAACAGACAAGAAACCAAAATAATATTTTTTGATCCATAAATAATTACTAGCTGCACATTAGCTGTTTTCAAGTTACGAAACGCCACAAATTTTGAGCAACGACACCGGAAAATAATCAGTCACTTCAACTGTTTTACAATTTTATTTCAACTAAGATAAGTATTTTGAGCTGCTATAGCTTTTTTTCAAGTCACAAAACTCTACTTGGTTAAGGTACCTTTACCCACTTAGGCAAACCGGCCAAATGACGTGAACTGGAATTATCTGCTCAAACGGAGCCTATATGAAGCGCGAAATAATGAATTTATAAAGCATGAGTGTGAACAGCAATGAACAGACTTCCTTGAGAGAGACTATGCAAATTGTGATCACAGTTAACTGCCGTTAATTTTAAGTTCAGTGATATCAAAACTGTCAATCTTTGTCCACTTTACATACTTTTGTACTCAGATTTACATATCCTGCAAACAACATATCCTTTAGTTTGTTCTCAATACGTTAGCTTCGCATAGGGAGTTCACTCAGATTCTTAATTTCATAAAATATAGCTATCGCTATCTCACCGCATGTATTTGTATTGATGGTTTGCTTAGATGGGATTGGTTTACTGTTACAGTGTTTTAGGTATTATGAAGCTACAATAACCATCAGGATACATTATAAGGGACCTATCTTGTTTAAATACTGTAACCAGGCTACAGGATTTAGGTGTACGTTTATCGGGCTGTCTGAAATCAATGGATGCGCATACAATAATTTTTTTGACATTATGTTTTGGCTCTTCCGTAAAGTGTGTAGGACGTTGTCCTATAAGACGCTGCTAAATTAAAACTTGTCAAATTTACATAAACGTATAACATACACTTGTGTGAAAAAATGTTCTTCCTTTGATAAAAAGTCAAATTCTGTCTTTTGTTTGCTTTCAAAGTTATAATTTTAACATCATTGGTAATGCCAACCACAGAAAACTGCCTACAGAATACCGCAGGGTCAATTACTGCACGGGAATCACCCATAGTTGTCCAGAAAATTACACAGGATTGCGTGACACCCAGTTGCACTTTAAACGTGCTACTGCGTTAAGTATTCAGTAAAGAAATTTTTGCGTGTGTTATGAAGCAAATTTTGCCTTTAAAGTTTTCACAAGCAAAAAGCTGTCAATTAAACTGTCGAATGTCAATAGGACTTTAATTGGATCTGAGTTTTATCGTTTCTGCCCGTTATACTTTAAGGGCCTTAACATACTTAAGAATTTAGTTGCTATGATCCCAATATCCTCAAAATTGTATGCGTTATCGCTTTGCAAGGCAATTTTACAAGGTACACGCAACCAAAGCTGGCAATTTCTATAGAAATAGTGATTTGTTTATTTAAGAACAGTAATCCAGTCCTTTTTGTTTGTTTATCAATAAATAGTAACTCCGGGATTGCACCTTCTTAATGTATCCTCCAAACCTGCCTATGTTAGGTTTGCATAGTTGTTAAAATTCTGCCAACTATAGCGAAATATGATAAAGAGGCACATTTGACCATCGTTACTTCCTCTTACATATCTGTTTTAAATAGTTTTAACATTCTGGTTCGTAAAATTTAATCCATTCTAAAGTATACTTAAATGCAGAATTTAGAGTCGAAGCATTCTACCAAATGTTTATATGAAATAATTCCTGGAAAGGACTTTACCCTGTAGTTTGAATATTCAGGAAAGGTAACAGCAAGCAAAATTTGTGTTAGTTGATAATTTGCCTTTATTGCGTAGTGATTTGTACCTAGCTTACCGAAGTTCTTCATACGCATATGTGCATTTACATGATGTATTTTTCTCGGGACAATAATAAGTTCATAGACATCACATTTGGGCTAGCAAACACAAGATTCCATTTTAAAATGTCCTCATGAGGGCTTCAAATAATCTATTTCTTCTATTCTATTGACAAACAGGGATGCAATATTTGCGTGCATGGCCAGGGTTGACCAGTATGGTTAAATAAAATCTACTGCGACGTTTTATCTTGCTGGGTAATTGATATGGGAAATTTGTGAAATTTCAGTTCACAATGGAAGAACAGCAGAATAGAAGATTGTAGATTTAGATAACCGAAAATTGCATTCAAAATGAATTCATGCAGGACCTAGGCAATAATCGGTCATAATAGATTTCATCCATACTAAACCATTTTAAAGCAGGAATATAGCATTCTCATGGACACATGCATATTCAACGATTTTTGCTGCTTTAGGTCCGTTTAAAAATGATGCTTGAAACGGTCTCTAACGTTAGTCAAAAGGTTATTATTTATTAAAGCCTAATTATAATCTATGATGCGTGGTATATAATCGGATCTGAGATTTGTGACAGGTTTAAACAGGAATTTTTAAGCAATCCTTTCTAACAAGTTTAAACTTAAATACCCTTTGAGTAAAATGTTGACCAATACGACATTTCCACACTCAGTCACGTAATAAATAACAGCTTGAGAGGGAGAAAAGAGAGTGTGATAGATGCATTGAAAGTCTACTTTATACAACTTCATGCGCAATTCCCTGTCCCCGCACCCACACTACAGTGAGGCACATGGTGTATCGCACCTGAATTACTGGTGATTGTATAATTTCACAGAAGGCCTTTGTTTAAATTAGTGCCACAGATGTGTGTGCCTAATCACACCTCGATAATAAGTTAGCAAACAATCGAATCCATGGTTATCTGAATTACCATGGTAAATCAAAGATCAGACACGTATTTAACCACTATTTGCCATTAAATAATACAGCTTTTAGGGTTTTGGCTCATCAGTCGGTCCCCCAGTGTCCCCATGGGCGTTTTGTTATCGAAGCCACCTTTGAAATTTTAGATATTTAATTTCATCGGAAATTAATGCACCTTCTGACTGAGCCTAGGAAGCTTCATTCCGTAGGATCTACTCCAAATTAGCAAATTTATTTCTGAGAAGATTACAAACTTGAAATTCTAAACTTGTTTATCCGAAAGCATTTGTGGAATGCTGAGGGACACACTGATAGGCCGAAGCACTAGCAGATCTGTCATTTGGCAGTGAAAATTGGAGAAACACGTGCTTTGGCTTTACGCTAGTATCTGTGCAACTACTATGGTAAAACATGAATGATTTGTATTCTGCCAGCAGTCTTTAAAATATTACGCAATAATCTGACTATATCTAATTGATTTGGGCCCAAATATTCGCATCAACCTTCGGACAAAGCTCATGGAGATCATTCCGAAATAGTTATTTCAAGTTCACTTTAAAGTTGACGAGGATATTGTACATCTTAAAACACGGTTTATCCTCCAAAATAAAAAGGTATGTGTGGTTTACAGCAAAAAGACTATGACTTCGGTGATTTCTTACAGCGATTAGAAAGTTTTGAACGTCAACGGGAAAAACCAACTAGCTACTTATATCTTTACGCTTTCATGTATCGATCTTTAATGTCACCTAATGCCATCTAGATGCCAGCTTGGATTCGGCAAAGTCAAGTCAGGCTCAGCGACCATAATCCTGAAGCAGGTTTTTATCGGCCTAACCAAAGATGAATAATCGGCTTGTCTCATTAACTGGGACTTCACATTGTCTTACAAGCCAGCCGGCCAAATGTGTGAGTTCCAGTTTGATAATCCGACCATCCCGACGGTAGAAGAACTCGCTCTGCCAATGCACTCAGCGAATACACCAGCTGTGGCAGGCTTTCTTTGTTGCTAGACTCCCTTGCAGTTTTCGAAAATTAAAAGATACTGTGGGTTATTACACTCTTACTGTGAACTTTAGTTTCTCAAGCAATATGAACCAACCATCTCGTCGTATCTGTGAAACTTACGTGTTATATATAGCTGCTTAATCTGTAAACATACCGTTTAAGTCGTTCAATAAGGATTTTCGATAGAACACTATATTCATTCACAGCGTAAAGTTTGCAAATACGTACAATTTCAGGTTTACACTTGCAAAGTGGATGTTCTTTATTTTGACGTTCCAACGTGTAAATGAAAGCTGCCAAATGAAATTTGTCCTGTTGGTCAGTCGTGGACAGTTGAAATCATTTATTGAAAAGTAGGAGCCTCGAAATCCAGGCCAAGGCCATCTAGCAAGGACTAACTAGATGCCCATATTCGCGATCTATACGTTAAATCTCTTCAGGGGCTTGTTTTGCCAAGAGCTTCTTAAATGGTCGCACTGACATTTGGATGACGCATCCAGTTTTAGGGTCAGTCATCTTCGACCGACGGAAGAAGCTGCCAACTTTTATTTCTTTCAGGGTCAGGTAACCCGCCCGTGTGCATCACGTGGTATCTGTGACTGCTAACTGATTAGTTCAGACTGTCTGCCGGCCGGATGAGGGTTTCGACTAGAGGCGAAACATAATCCACTAGGCTAGATTGACGGACAATTCTTGTTAGCTAAAATGACAGCGGGATCAAATATACCCCGAAACTGATTTATTTCAGAAAAGGACTCCAGAGTTCTGAAGCTTTGAAGATTAACGTTTTCTGTAGGAGATTCTTAAATTATTTAAATAAATGGTATTCAGCTCTAGATAGGAACCTCAAAAAGTATTAGCTTTATTAAAAAATCTTAAACTCTACGTCCGAGGTCATGAATGGCATGTTTTTCTTGATGTCTATGTTTACACTGATTTATTTCTGAAGTTATTTGATACAGGATATTGTTTTTTTATTTGTTAGGAACTTGACGGACTTTGCGAAAATTCTCCTGAGAGCTCGCTTGACTCTTGTTGTTGGATAGATACTGATAGGCCATGGAGATAATTTTGATATCTCAAATCCACCCTTTACGGACTTGATCTAAAACGAAGACCATTTTTTCCTCGCCCCATGATAAGCACATTTTTGTCAGGCAGAAGCCTTCCATCATATTTAGTCATGTCTGTAAATCAACTGCAGTAGATAACCTAACTCTTGGGCGCATTTCTGGTCTCTTCGCCCAAGTTGGCGGACAACAGACAATAAGCTTGCATGGTACACTTCAGACCAACTTATCTTCCTCGGAAGTAAAAGATAGACTCAATTAAAATGAATAAAATGGGATGACCAAAACATAGGAACTATAGTCCCAAAGATACTTATGGGTTTTATCATAGGACAATACGATGCCTCTGTGTAGTAAACCACGCAATAAAAAAGTAGATTATCGAGTTATCTGTGAAAAGTAACGTACAATTCGTTTATTTTTTTACCCCCTTACAAAGTATGTGGAATTGTGTGTGAGTGTGTCTTCAGTAGAATGCCCATCTCATTCCGAAAAGGTCATTAAGAAGAAAGAAGTAAACTTTGACACTGAAATATATCATCGCATTTTGAATGCATGGTATATTACCAAACTATGTCATTTATTTAAGATATGCAAAGGAAATGTTTTCCTCACACATCAAAGTCCTTTAAGTATACATTAAGAGTGAAAATTAATTTGGTCAAGTCCCCTAAGGACACCCATTTAAGGAAATCGAAAACAAAATGCACCCAAACAGAGCGTGCAAGATTGCTGACTACTAATTTTTCATAGCTCCAACGCAAAGCAGAAGATTATATGTTCCGTTTGGATAGTACAATGTACACCGTTCCACGGAATTGGGCATGCTCTATTTCGTTCGAAAAGCCACTTGTCCATGGTGTAGTGATGAGAGAACTGTTCGATGAACGATCGAGTCCCACTGAAAGGACTGACTGATTACGATAGATATGCTCAAAGAAGCCATTAAAATGTTCACATTTTTATCTTTAAGACTTCTAGACTACCGTTTGTCAGTCGCAATACGAAGAACCGAAATTTCCTAGCTCCTTTCAGTAATGAGGGCAAATCGGTTTACGCCACGGTCATCTAACTGTCCTTATAGTGGATCCCAATTTGTTTATAAGCAGTTCTATCAATTCAGCAACGGTACTTTATGAGATTTATTCCGAACAACAAGGCCTTCAGTTACAGGTCATTCATCGGTTTTTCTATCAGTTAGGATGTATCAACTTTCGTCCTATTTCAGTGCGTTCTTTGCAGCTGTTCGCTTTGAATGTGTGTCTAACAAAGACAGAACTAATTTGGTGTACAAAAACTCACCGGCCTATGAAGCGCCGAAAAAATGCTCTGAGCTTCTATAAGTACATTTCTAGTGCTTTTTAACAAAAAGTGCGATGGTTTATTTACTGTTTATGAAACAGAAACCCTAGCAGAGAAAAGGGAGAAAAAGTGTAGACCATGTAAGCGATAAAACCTTGAACAGCATAAGAAAAATCAAAAAAGAATTTTGATTAAATCTTAGACTTCAACACTGGCAGTAAGTGTCATAAGCCTAATCTAACCTTTTAATGACAATTTTATTCACGTGATATCGCTACGTAATCTCCGCCAAAACCTGCAATTACTCAGGACTCTTAAGCTCGATGTCGATAATAGTGGCCACAAGAGTCATTTTATCATGGCTAAAGCTGTAGCAGAGGAACTGATTCACAAAGTTTACATGCGAAAATGGAGTAAAGAAAGGAAACTTAAATGTGCCAGGTGTATTTTCCCATTCTAGCATCAAATGGAGCATTTTTATAAGAATCCTTACCGCAACTATGAAGAAGGGCAACCAACAGAAGCAGAAAACACCCATGAGCACTCCAAGTGTTATGATTGCCTTTTTTTCGCTCGATCGTCGGCGCGCGGCTTTTTTTGTTTGCTGCTGCTGTTGGAAATATATGGCCGAACTTCCTCGCTGTCGAATGCTTGTCGGTGGCCGCCTGCGCTGGGGACCACAGAGGTTGGTAAGGTTGACTGAGTGAGCCCGACTGCGGGATCCCCGTAAACCCAGAAAAATAGTCTTTGAATTGAAGGTAAAACAGGTCTCGGAATCATGTCGGACGGAGTTGGGGGGTGATGTGGCCTGCAGAGAGAACTGTTGTCTCGGCATCGGAATTTTCGCCCGTCTGGGAGCAGACAAGATGTATTCTGTGGGCTGCCTTGTGCGTACGACGCTGATTGCGGCGACTGGAGCAACTGTATCAGTGCGCTCACTAGGTTTTGCTTTGTCAAAACCGTAAGAATGACGGGAAAGGAGTTGGACTGGGGCTGGTAGACGACTATAATGGTGAAACTTCTCCCTATGCTCTTGGTATTTTTGTGCTGTGGTGAGAACACAGGGCCGTTCCGAAGTCTCTGTGGCGATCTTGGTCAAAGGAAGATATGCATTAGGGACGTTTTCTCTTGCTGCTGCATCAACAGGGAGAGTCTCACATGAACTTCTGTCGGTAGACGCGGCAGGCCGTAGCACGATGGCCTCGTCGAATTGTGTCACTGAGATACTGTTAGGGGAAGAGTCGCGGTGAACCGTTTCGGATGAGACTGCCTGTATAGCCGTGTTGGTACTGCTTTTCAGACAATTGCATGAAACACTTCCCTGCCTAGCCTGACTTTCAGACGTGGATGGCGTTATACTTGTCTGCCCTTTTTCACTGCCTGACGTCCGACAATTGCGTTCAGACTGAACAATATTTCGGGCAAGAACTACGATTCTGCCGTAGAGGGTGAGCATAACAATCAGAGGCAGATAAAATGCCCCAAACGTTGCGTAAATTTGGTAGAAGAAATTCTGACTATATGCGCACACTCCGTGCTTAAAGGGATCTTTGAATCCAAACGTGGGTGGAATACTTATCAGTGCTGCACTGACCCAAGCAATAGCAATCATTATGAGCATGCGCTTAGGAGTTCTCTTGATGTCATAGGCCAGGGGTTGCGTTATAACTAGATACCGGTCAATACTAATCGCACAGATGTTGAGGATGGAGGCTGTACAGAGGAGAACGTCAAAAACAATGAAGATATCACAAGCTACCTCCCCCAAGTCCCATACTTGATTATACTCATAGTATGATCCAAAGGGCATCACTACGATGCTAACAAGAAGATCACTGCATGCCAGGCTTACGATGAGTAAATTGCTTGGGTGCTGCAGTTTTTTAATACGAACAACCGCAGTTATCACAAAAACATTTCCTAGGGCCGTGAGAACCGTGAGGATTGTGAAGAGGACGGCCAAACCGACAGATAGTCCAAAAGGATCGATGAATAATTCTCGAACTGAAACAAGTCTCATTGAAGGGGTTGTTAACAGTCGTTAAATTACAGGACATTCTGTTCGACCACACCAGTTATCAAACTGATTGAAAGTTCAATACATTTAATTTGCAGGTAACGAAGAGCCCCACAGACCGTCCATGCACTGAAATTTAGGAAAGATTAAATGGTTTGAGAACTGTTAATGAGAATTACGAAGTTGTGCAGTCGATCAATGGAGCCAACATTGACAAATAACATGTGTTTATAGTTTAACGAATAAAAAATCTAGTGCAATATGCTTAATACTCTTCATAAAGTCAATCTATTCAAAAGAGAAACGATTAAACAAATTTCAAAAAACGATTTAGTGTGGAGCTATTAGTTATGGATACTAGTGCTATTGAAGTCTATGAGCTTGACAGGGAGATAAATGGCTTCTTTCTATGAAACGAGCACAAATTAGGCCTAATGCGTTCAAAATGTGTTCTAAAGGAACACAAATATGTACGGTTTTCCAAGGCTAGCGAGAAATTAATGGTATTATCAGTATAAGCACCAAATAATTCATATCTTGTTAAAAAATTACGGAATTTATGAACCATTTACTGCATTTGCTCATGGGCGGTTATCGTCCAGATTTTCTATTGGCTCTTCCGTGTAACTCACTACGTATTCTTTATAAAAACTAACTGTTAGCTCTTTTAATCAAATAAAAACAGAGAAACAAATCAGGTTTTGCCACTTTTTTCAGGCAAGAGCAGTAAACAATATCATATTTGACTTACAGGTGGTTGATAATTTCCTAGTATTTACAGCAGTTTTGTCGTCAAAAGTCACGTTGCCTCTCATGGCAATTCAGAAGTCTTTCTCCATAATTAATTAATTATCTTCGTCAATTTCGAGGCTCCACTTACTGGTCATTTGTATATATTTTTACTATTAAGGACTAAATTAAGATTTTGTAACGTATATACTTTCCTCTATGTTCGTTATTTACCTAGAAAAACACAAATCTCTTCGGCACAAATATTGCATAGCACATTCTAAACCTAAATGCTTTTTGTAAAGCACTTATCTAAGGACGCATTTTCCTTTCACAATGTTTCAATTAGCTTACCTCAATTATAAGATTGCATATGTTGGATGCATATTGCTGACAAAGACAAGCGAGACTAGAATGGCCATTTCTGGCTCATTAGCCACAATCAGTCAGTCATACCAAACCAAAGACAGTGCCCAACTCGAAGATCTAAAACGTGACCCGTTGATCAGAAGTCAAACCCTCTAATCACTAACCCTAACTACCAGTTGCCTCTATGAGGCTGCTGGTGGGGCTCAAGAGTTAGCCTCAAGGCAGAACGAGACGTTCGATTTCCGTTCGCGATCGGCGAGCGTTCTTCAACGAATATTGTACATGTTTTTGGCTTAATAGGCTTTTTGCAGAAATTGTATCGATGTACTTCTACCCATGTTTGAAGCGATGTGCGAAATATTTTCGCAGATTGGATGACACCAATTGTGTCGACGAATGTATTTGAAACGTTTGGAAGCATTTTTGTGATAAATATCTTCTTATAAATTTTTTATCGCGCGTATGACTTTATCCATTTTTAACTCAGGTTAATTTTGTTACATGCAACATATTTCTCAGTAAAGCTTTTTAGTACTTTTTGTTATTATGAAACACGATTGCCAGGAAATGTAAAATTATTCCTAACTTTAAAAACTAATTGAATCTTGCACGGATAATTTATGGTAAGTTTAAACAGCTTCAGTTTAAGTGGCTTTGCTGCGTACAGAATGTAAAATAAAAACTATTTTGACTTTAAATTTTTGATACTATGTTTTTAAAATAAATGCCAAGTGTTCTTACATATGTGCAAGTTACAAGGAGGATGAGGTCGCTTGGATCTTATTGTTATAATGCTGTTTTAAAAATTATTGATCAAAGTCTTCTTATGTGTCTTACCCTGTTCAAACCCAAGCCCTTTCGTTCTCACACATTTTCTGTGGCCTGAGTCTCATTAAAAATCCGGTTTATGCCGTTTTTGAGATTGGCGAATCTCGTTTACATTTTTGAAACGCAAACGGATACCCAAGACAAATATCACCCTGAATTAAGTAAGTTAGCAGTATGCGACCCATTTAACATCGTCAAAAGTTCATGTATGGAAAAAATCCATTGTAAAAAGTATTATAAGGAGTTAGTTCCACAAATTTAATTTTTACCGGAGTCCTCCATAAGAAACCTATTATTAATACACTTGCTTAGTCAAATTTTCATAATTAAGCACGCAGCTATGCTCAATCCCACGATCTTAGAATAGCATACATCACATAAATTGGTTAAATTGTTATTTAAATTTTCAAATAGGCAGTGTAGGTATTTCAACAATTTAAACTGTTATATTTTTCTTAATCATCTAAACCTTTCTGCACGCTTGTTTTACGCAGAAAACTCTGACTCGCAACCGGGCGTCTCCTATTTTCCCTGCTTTATGTTGTCAGCACTTTCTTAATTGTGTTTATCTGCCCCAATCATTTGCAGTCAACTGCAACGATCAATATTCATTCTTCGATCTTATTCAACCGGACGTCAGCTCAATCGAACTGCGGACTCTGCTCAGCATCCTTGGTCATAGCTTTCTGAATCTAGGGTAGATATCATGAAATTCATCAGCAACACTTGCTACCAACGAAGGCTACGTTTTCTAATAATCCTCTGTCATTTTTACCGTCTTTATGTTTTTAAGTTTAGAAACATATTTCTGACTTAGTGTTAGTTTCTTTTGTGCACATTAGTTCTTAGCCGTTTTAATCCTTGCTATACTACAAAAATTGTGACCCAGTTTTTCTATCTTAGCGCACCATTCCACTAACTATGACGGACACTGAGAGTAACGCAGACTCTCTTGACGTTAATAACACCTCTTTCAAATTGCCCCCTATTTACGCCGAGCGACCCCAGCGTATGGTTTAGGCAAATCGAGGCCATCTACTCTACACGCTGTATCACCAGTGAACACACGCGATACTCATACATAATGCAAATACTTCCCTTCGGAATGTTGCTGTTGACGTTGAGGATCTCCTTGATCCGATTCTTGTTGAGTAGCCTTACACCCGATTGAAGGACTCTGTAATTCAAGGGGTGGCCAAGTCGACCAAATGCATGCTGCGTGAGCTTTTAACACAGATTAAACTCGGCGATCAAATGCCTTCCCAACTAATGTAACACATGCGTTCTTTTCTGGCTTGTCGTCATATGGATGATGCAATATTCCGAAAAATCTGGCCGCCGCAACAGTTTAATGACAAAGAGAGCCAGTAATGGTGACAAATGCTGCCGGCCAGTCGCGACCCAGTCGCCTCTTCCATATCGCCGATAGGTCAAGCGGTCTCTATTTCCTTGTCCATACAAGTGCTGAGGTTAGTCATTCCGTCTCCTAGGCGTGAACACCTTTAGCCTTCGCAATTCTCATTACAGGCTGCTAACAGAACCGAAATCCACGCATACGGACAAAAGTCTATTACACTTGACCTCTGTCTGAGGCGACGTTTCCAGTGATTCATTATTAAAGCTGATCTCCAGTCACCCAGTATTGGAGCTGATTTCCTTACGCATTTTGGTATTGCACTAAATTAGAAGGATCGTAGACTCATTGATACCACAACCAAACTTTTCACAAACGGTATCGCAAAGCCAGATAGGTACTTGCCCAGAGAAGTGCATCACCTTGCCTATATTTCGCAGTTTACAGCTGATATCCGCTACGTATGAGTCAGCGACAATGTCGTCGCTGATGCATTGTCCAGATCGAGACATCAACACCCTGTCATCAAACTTCAACCTGGCGAAGCTTGCAGAGCTTCTTCTAGAGGACACGTCCATTGCTGACCTGTGTTCATCTACTAATTTAAAAGCTTCTAGATGCAACATTTCCAGCAGCACCAGATTCGATTTGTTGTGACTGGTCCACAGGCACTCCTCGAATTGTTGTTCCACTATCCTACTGTAAGTTATTGTTAGACAATTTTCACTTTCTGTCGCGTCCCATCATCCGCGCTGGTCGAAAACTAATTGCTGCTCGCTTTTTGGCCACAGATGAACTCATACATTGCACTTTGGACAAGGCAAAGGTAAGAGTGTCAGAAAAACAAAGTGCATCGCTATACCTTTTCACCATCAAGCACATTTGCCGTTCAGACGTTCGATTCCATCACCTCCACTAAGACTAAGTTGGGCCGTTACCACCTACACGTGGGCGCACACATATTCTAGCAGCTGTCGACCGTTTCAGGCGATGGCCATTGGCAATTCCGATCTCTGATACCTCGGCAGAAAATATCGCCATGGTCATCCTGAAACCCTGGATCGCCCATTTTGGTGTCTCAGCCACCATTATCACTGACCGCGGAAGGCATTTTCAATCAGGTGTCTTCCTTCATTTCAGTTAACTACTAAGGTGCACGCAAAACATGACTACGGCATATTACCCTGCTGCCAACGACCTCGGGAACGCCTGCACTGTCAAATCAAGACAGCAATTATATCACACGCAGACACAACTACGTGGGGTAATAACCTACCCCTCGTAATTTTTGGTTTTCGATCAGCTGTTAAGGAGGACATTCAATGCACTGCAACCAAACTTGTATAATATAAACGACTTGGTCTACCTGGCGAACTAGTGCAATCCTTCTCTGTAAACACCAGCATGTCAAATACTTTTCTCCATCAACTTAACCTTCCTGTACGCTTGTTTTAATGGCTTAAAGAGATACACAGTGAAATTTGACTCAGAACTGGGCGTCTCCTGTTTTCGCTGCTGCATGTCGTCAGCGCTTTCCTAATTGTGCTAATCTCCCTCAATCATTTGCAGTCAATTTCAACGATTAATCTTTATACTTTGATGGCATTCCACCGGACGTCCCCTCAATTGCCCTTCTAAATCTGCTCCTTATCCTTGATGCAAAGTTTTCTAGATCTAGTGCAGATCTTATTATATTCTTCAACAAAACTTGCAACATAAGTAAGCTATGTTTTCTAACAATCTTCTGTTATTTTACAGTCTTTCTTGTCGTTTTTTAGTTTAGGCAGGCATTTCCCACTTAGCGTTTGTTTCTTTTGAACACATTAGTGCTTAGTATTTTTAATCATTATTTACATTACAAAAAGTTGACTTTACCGTTTAATAAGCATTGTTTCCCATAGCTTATAGAAAGGAACTAGTTATGAAGCATTCCAAGGCAGTTACCTCGGCCAACTCTTGCCTAAACGAATCAAAAGTAGAATAAAATAGACTTCTTGTTTTACTTTGTTTTACCACGGTTTTACCAATTTAACTTACTTAAAAATCCTAGCATTAAAATGAGCTCTTTGAAATTTTGTGTAAGCGTATAATCTGGCTATTTTAATAATAAAGAGATGCTTATTTAATTCTTAGCATTTCAAGCTTTTTAAATGAGGGTAAAAAATTTTTTAGACTTTCTTTCTCTAACAGCTTAATTTTGTTGGCTCTCAGCATAAAGCATTCCGGTAAAATTCACAAAATACATAAAAGTAAGTTGCGGCATTAATTCGACAGAATTTTGCATATTTGAGGTGAAATCCTGGCATTACATTTAGCCTTTTAAAATTTTGTGTTAGCGTAAAATCTGGCTAATTTATTATTTAAAAATTATTTTTCAAGTCTAAGCTTTTAAAGCTTTTTAAATGAGGGGTGAAGAGTCTTTTAAACTATCTTTCTTTAACAGATTAATGTTTTGACTCTCAGCAAAAAGCATAAAAATCAAAAAATACATAAAAGTAAGTTTCGGCATTAATTCGACAGAAGTTTGCATATTTGAGGTGAATATTTTGAAAGCAAATTCACATTTACTGTTGAAGGGACTACAGCTAGGCTTTAAACTATATTAAATCATCCATAAAATTTGTAAAATTTTGTAGGAAATAAAATTACATGTATCTGAATCGTTTAATATAAAGCTTTGCTCTTTTGAAACTAATTAATAAACATAAAATTAAAGAAAATATTATGGTTGAACAATAACCTTACCAGATTTATCCAATGATATTCTGCAAATTTCCTCTTCGAAATTCACATTTCTGCCACAGAAGCGTACCTTGAGGTAGAAAACTTCTAAATTTTGTTGATCATTTAAAACATTTTAGAAGGGTCTGTCATTGGCTATAAAATGAAGTTACAAAACATTTCAACCTCCGTTTCGTGCATAGTATGCATGATTAAGACGTTAGCAATCCAATTACTTCGTTGAAAATCTCCCAGGACTTTAGCTCGCGATTGCTACAGTGACGATTAATCTATAGGCAGATATTTCCGGATAGATACCTAATAAATGAAATTTTCTCGGCCTGCACCAAAAACCCAGCAAAAATGACTACTTTGCAAGGGGTTTTAAGACATTTCAATATAACCGCCTTAGGACAGGATCTGCTAACATCCGTAAAATCTGCGTATTTCTTCCTTTGGCACGCACAGTTAAATACCGACAGTTTTTTTCGGTAAACTCTATAGCAATCTGGAATAAGCTACCCTAGAAGTATCAAAATTCAGCAAAGCTATCCCTTGTTTACGCGAACTGTCACTAGTTTTCTACATTCAGGACACCTTCCAAAACTTTTGGGTGCTGACTCCGTGGAAGATCTCTTCGGTTCTGATAGCGTTCACGGACTCTGAATCATGTGCCGGAGTTCATGCTGGCTCTGCAGACCTCAATCGGCTTATTTCTCAGTCGACAGCGAACAGCCGCTCGCCGACATACCTACTGGTGCAGAATACCGGATCAATAACACTGAATGGAGAAATTCTTCACCGGGCACCTGTGTCAACGCTTCCCTGTCCTGAACTTTAATTACTCAATAAGCTGCAGTTTTTTTTTCTCCTGAAAACACCTGAAACCACGATCAGGAGTTATTTTCACTGTCAGCTTGACCCTCTACTGTATATATTTTTTTGACCTTGCCTGTAAACTGGCAATAGACAAATAATCAATAATTAACCGTCTTGTGAGAAGCCAATAATATGGTTTCATCAATATAAGATAATTTAAGCGTAATTATCGAACATACATAAGGTTTATTATATTAATTCAGTTCATCCTCATTGATAAATAATGACGATGCGTTTTAATTTATCTTGCTAATACGTTGACGTTGAGTATATATATACTTCTTTCTACAGGAGTTAGGCGCGGCTGAAATCGTTGTTTGCTAAAAGCAGGATTTACGAGGAAATTAGTCCATATTCATTTGAAATCACAAATCTAAAGTCGAGAATTGCAATAATTAAATCATTCATCTGAATATGAAACCATTGTACACGCATTTGGCAAAGCCTGTTCGTTTTTCGCAGTGGTAAGTGAGATGTCTTCCAAAGAAATCTTACGATTTAGCAAGTTAACCTGGCTAATGTTTCAGTTAAAATAAGTGTTTAAGGTACTAGAATTTATTCTAAAAATGCAGCCTACCTTTCTAAGTAGGTGCGAGGCAGCACAGAAACAATGTTTGAAAATTTCAGTTACCAAAAAATTGCATCAACAACCTCGAGAGTTTACGCGCTTGAGCTATCCGTCTTAGAAAACAGCAGAGCAAAACGGTGTGTATTCTCTTACTCTGGGAACAGAATGAACAATATTTGCAGAATAACCATCAATTTCACCTAATGCTAAGAACAAAGTTTGATCGCTTGTTTTTAAGCCTAGCCCCTAGAGGTTGATGGGTGAACTTTGGATGCATCATCGGTAAATCATGCATGCGAGTTGCAGGAAGCAGTTCCGAAAGAAAAGACGCAATCGTTTGATTACGAAATATAATGCCTGGCGTTTTGGATTCCCACTTGAACCCATCCTCAGAAGTAGTGGCATATCTGTCTCTGATAATGCCCAACTACCGAATCCACAGCCAGTACTCCCAAAGAGTGAGTCTCCGCAGACCTACAACAATTAAAATTTCTCGTCAACGAACTTTTTCAAGGCATTTAGACTTAGAAATCGCTCAATCAACCTTTCAGGGCATTCATTGCACCTACCGTTCTAAGTAATGCTGGCTTATCAAAAACAGGTAAGATTTATTATTATACAGCGATTCAGAAGCCAATATATAAGCCAAACATTTCTTTCAACCGGACTATAAAATGACAGAAAGAATAAAACGTTGAAATTTAGTTGTGTAGCTGACAAAAAAGACCGAATGGAGAAATGAACAAAGTGGTCTATAACCACAAGATTAAGAAGCTCCTAAAATTGGACTAACTTCCTTCTAGGTTTGGATGTGAATTTTTGTACTGATACATTCTACCAAGTTCTAGGTCCACTCATTTCTCGTTTTGTTCCCCTTAAAAAAATAATTAATATCAA
This sequence comes from Schistocephalus solidus, assembly GCA_017591395.1. NCBI lineage: Eukaryota > Metazoa > Platyhelminthes > Cestoda > Diphyllobothriidea > Diphyllobothriidae > Schistocephalus > Schistocephalus solidus. The sequence goes on along the minus strand of WEDG01004983.1, from coordinate 136,712 downwards.
GGATGAAGTCTACCTCTCTTTATCATTTCGCCGTAGATTGCGTAGACTCTCCCGTCGTTTTCATCTACAAAACGACACTTCCGTCCTGTCCTTGATCCAATAAATCTTTGAGGAGGCTAAGAGGCTGTCTGACAAAAAACGACTAGCTGATGAGGTTACCTTTGACGAAAACCCTTCGTTAAATGTTGCGAAGCTCTTTTCACGCACAGTAAAAGCGCAGAGAAAAACCCAGCACCCCGTACTTCGAGATGCCTTAGGAAGCCCTATAGCTGACGCTAAGTTGACTGCTGATAGCTTCAATGCTTTCTTGTCTACAACTTTTAGTGAACAAACTGTCGCTCCCTTTCCTAGTATCCGGGTTTGGACCGGTAACGTCCTCGAAACCATAACTTTTACCCTCTGGGATGTGACCGTAGCCATTCGGCGTTTTCTTCAATCTTCCAGTCCTGGACCGGATGGCGTACCGGTCAGCGTTTTAAAATCGGATGCAAACGATATATTTCCGTCCCTTCTATATAAGATATTTAATCTTGCTCTTGAAAGTGAAACTTTCCCTATTTGATGGAAGGAATCGCACATACTGCCTATACGCAAACACGACCAATCTACGTCATTTGACGACTTTAGGCCAATAAATACACTACCAGCAGTCTCGAAGACCTTAGAGACCTTGATCAAAGACAAAATGATGCGTCACCTAACAGAGAATGACCTACTTAATATGGCTCAGCATGGGTTTCTCGAAAAAAGGTCTTGTGACACTTGCCAGCTCTCTTTCTTTGATCATGTGCGTCAATCTAGAGACAGCCGTTTTGCAAATTAAACCGTTTACTTCGATTTCACGAAGGCTTTTGATCGTGTTGACCATGATCTCCTACTGCTGAAATTTGCCTCCTTCGGCATAGGTAACAAGCTTCTGAACTTAATATCCTCCTATTTGCATGCTCGCGCACAACAGGTTAAACTTTATGATGTTATCTCCAACCCCACGCATGTGAGGAGCGGAGTTATTCAGGGTAGCGTGCTCGGCCCGCTTCTATGTTGCCTCTTTGTCAACGATGTTCCTGATTGTTTTCAGTATGGAAGGCCCTTTAAGTACGCTGAAGATTTAAAATTTGCCTATCGATATAAACTGGTCAATCACAACATCGTGCTTGAGCTCTTAAAATAGGATCTTCAGGCCTTCGCTCAGTGGTGTCGCACATGGTGCCTTTCACTTTCTTGGCACACGTGCTCCGTTATGGTTATTAGCGACAACCATCAGCCCCACCTAAGCATAGAGGGTCATGACCGAAATGTTCCCGGAGTTATAAAGGATCTGGGCATATCATATTCTCGTAGTCTTAATCTGTCAGAGCACTGCACCCTGATTGTCTCGAAAGCATGCCAAACTACTGGGTTTATTCCCGGAAATTTTAAAACCGTCCACATTATACCAAGCCTCTATAAAATGTATGTCAGGCCTTGTCTGGAATACTGCTCCTTTATATTTAGCCTTCTGCACGCTAGTGAACGAAAGAAGATAGAATCAGTCCAGCACTTCTTTACAAAAAGAGTTTTCTATTCAGAACACCGAAACCTGTCCTACCACCAACGCTGTGAGCTTACAAGCCTTGACCCGCTGTGGCTTCGCAGATTACAGAAGGGACTATTTTTACTGTTTAAACTACTAAACGGTCGTACATTTAACCCCCTTACATCTCTGAGGCAGCTCGACCACTCTCGGCGCACCAGTCATCATGGCTCTGCAGACCTCAATCAGCTTTTTTCTCCGTCGACAGCGAACAGCCGCTCGCCGACATACCTGCTGGTGCAGAATACCGGATCCATAACACTGAATGGAGAAGTTCTTCACCGGGCACCTGTATCAACGCTTCCCTGTCCTGAACTTTAATTACTCAATAAGCTGAAGTTTTTTCTCCTGAAAACACCTGAAACCATGATCAGGAGTTTTTCACTGTCAGCTTGTCCCTCTACTATATATATATATATATATATATATATATAGTGTATATATAAGGCCGGGCCTTAAGTATATTTTTATAAAGACTAGTTTTATCTCGATAGTTTTCAACATTCAGAGGGTAAACCCAGTAGTTTTGCTTGCTTTGCATCAATCAGGGCACAATGCTCTGACAGAATACGGCCGTTGGAATATGATATGCAGAGAAAATTAATGCCTCCATGAAACAGCCATACGAAGAGAAATTCAGGAAGATCAGAAAGCACCTGTAGTACATCAGGTTATTTAAGTATTTGCGGATGTTTCAGCTGATGAAATTTTTGGTCTTTTTCTTAATAGCTTCCAGGCCACTTTAACCTAACACGCGACATTATCTGTAACACGTTGGAAAAAGACATGTTAGTTATTTTTATACAATGCGAAAAACGGTTAGAGGGTGCAAGCATACCTAGGAAACAATTATTTGAATTTAACTGTAATAAGAAAAGCAAGGATTGGTTATGGAGACACAAAATATGTGTGGTCATAAACAAATAATGGCAAAATAATCGTTAGTTCAGTTTATTAAGGGTAAGATAGAAAAACCAATTTGAAATACAGAATGGTCACAGGGTGGCTAAGAAAAAGCATCAATACATAAGAAAAATTCAACAAGAGGTGGTTTACTTGATTGCTTGCAGAAAACAAGCAGTCACGGGCTAATCGGAACGAATATACGTAAATGACTACTCACATATTATGAATCGTATAAATTCAAGTAACTATAGTTTAAAAAGCAGCTGGTTATTGTGAAATTTTGATTTCAATAAGCATACACAATGAATTTGATAAAGGTGCTGCGCTATAGAAAGTAGTTATGTAAAGGTTAGATTTTTTCAACTGGAAAAATACTAAATAGTTCGCATGGTATCATAGTGTAAACAGCTATACAATCTCGTTTTTTTAAAAAGTGCATAATGGAAGCTTAGAGGAGAACGCCAAACCAAATGATCGATACCTTACTGACCACCATTTCTCAGCAACTCTACGAGGTCTACCAAACTACGAAAGGCTGAGTCGCTTCGTTAATTTATTCATACAGTTGATCGGCCTTAAAACTTCATCCCATAATCTTAAGAATGTTTCTCGTTTTGTGATCTGTCATGCAAGGCAAAAGCATGCCCTTAGGGCAAAGTGCAAAGTAGATGCCGCAAGTGGGAATCTAACAAGAGCACCACTGTGCTGCAAACCTCGTTGTTGCCACTATGCCGCCATCACACGCCGATTTCACTGATTTGAATTTATATGACGCAAGAAGCATGAGTCGTAATATAATTCAGCATAATTCAGTATATATAATGGAGATAGGCAGAGCCTTTGAAAACCCTATTTACAGAAAGACGCTAGCAAAATAAGCAAATGTTACATGGCGATAGTCGTTTTAGTAAATCGATCATTGCTGTCGACTAAATATATGTCCATCAAGTAAAAATTCATCCAATCTTCTTTAAAACATTTCAACGCTTTAAGCTTCAATCACCCGTTGGGAAAATAAATTTGCCCACACTTCAAGTTTGGCGCGTTTTCTTTTCAGTTTGTATTGGTGACCTCGGAGACTTGTCATGTTTGCAAATTTAAAAAATTCGGTCATCTGAAGAGCAAAATCAACTCCTCTGACCAGATTGAAGACTTAGATCATATCCCCTCTGTATTGCCTTTGAGAGAGAGGAAAATTTTAAGTTTTCCGAGTCGGCCCTCATATGGTAGGCATTCCAATCTGCTGACTAGTTGCGTCACCCTCCGTTGAACTTTCTCCAATAGAGCATAGTCATGTTTAGTCCAAAGGCGCTACGCCTGAACGCAATATTCCAACACTGGCCGGATTGATGTTCCAAATACGCGCCTAAACAGCTCTCTGTCAAAATTAACGAAGGACCTCCTGATTGCGCCTAAGATAAACCTAGCTTACTTTGCTATATTTTCACAGTGCGACGATGGTTTGAGAGTGGGTGTTATCCATATACCCAATTCCTTTAGAATATTTACCACAACTCTGCACCCCTTTATTTAAACTCGTCTCCCGGCACTCGGGCCAAAAGTTTATTAAGTTTACTGGATGTCAACTACGAGGACGAAGCATGTACGACGTGCTTCAAACTCCGGCAAAAAAATTTGGAAAGGGAAAGGATATCAAGGGCATAAAAATGAAAAGAGAGAATTTGAAGAAACGCCCTCGACTCTTACCCTAAGAGAACAAATTGCGATGGTGGAAACTGCGCAAGACAAATAAACCTTCACAAATACAATTTCTTTAGTTTTAACAACCAATACTATTTCACACAGTGAAAATATACGAGAAAAAATGCTGTACCGTGAATATTTATTTGAATACAGCGTGAGAAATTGGATCTTTAGCTTGCACTTCGATGAGTTATTCCCACTGGCCACTGCATCTAACCTGCGCTGGAATTCACTGCACCCTCGAGGAACCGTATACCACAGGAATTTCGTCATCATTATTTACTGCAGTGGGTTTTCGCTGAATGAAATGGACTACCTGAAGACGCAATAATATTGGATACAGCTGAAGCATTCAAAAACAACTGAATGTATGTTTACTTAAAAGGTACCGGCCAACCAGACAAAAAGCTATGTGCTAAACTAAATGAGCCCTTTGCTAAAACTTATCTGATCTTCGAGCCTTGAAGGTGTCCAAGATTCATTTGCACTGTGTATCGGCCGTTTACTACTACGGTGAGAATGGTTTGTTGAATTTGATTTGAATATTTGATGTACAGCTTATAATGTGACCTTCTAAGTCAGTGAATATTACCATAAATATATAAAACAACAGGGAAATAAAGGAGGTTTTGGTTTAAAATTGTAATTTTCTTGAAAATGGTTACGCAAGCTTGGAGACCGTGGACTGATTAGGACCACATCATCCTTGAAAATTTTTAAAGGCATACAAAAACACTTGTGACTGGACAGGGCCAATTACCCTGTGAAAAACGATTGTCTTATCATGATATATTTCCCTTGAATTACACGCAAATGCGAGGTGCTCTGATACAAACATTCCGTAGCATGACAAGTCAGGACTGCTCTCTCATACCTGATGTGTTCTATCAGAAAGCAAAAACAGTTAAATGAGGGGTCATCCATTCAAACTAAATGTGACTGGGACTAGGCTAGAAACACGAAAGTCCGTATTCTCCAAACATGTGGTCAAATCGTCGAATCCACCGTCACTTATTGTTGTCAGTTCAGTATATTTCAGTATATTTAAAGGTTAATGACATTGCCTTTGAAAACCTTCCGGACGCCGGAATCAAAATCAAGGGTTGCGGGCAGTTTGATCTTCCCAAATTAATCACTTAACGCGTCCGTTCGGCTGCGTACTTGGTTCAGATGTCAACACACAATTCTCCTATCTTCTAACGCTAATTCTACGATTTGTCTCTCAATGCTTCGAACCGTCACTGGATACCAGTTCCATTCGTGTTTCAGTCTCGTGTAGATGCTTTCGTGTGGCAGGAAGATTCAAGGTTACGTATGCGCTTCATATCCTGCTTTTATTCTCGGCTGTTGCTTAATGGTTTTATCATGCATTGTAGGATTAAACAGATTGAGCCGTGTGCGCAACTGCCGTTTGAACATCATATCTTATGGCGAAGAACCAGTTGAGTAAATTGAGGCTATGTGATAGCTTAACAGAAAAAGCATTAGAGCTTCGTGCTTAAATCGGCTTGCATGTGTTTGGCTACCCCGGATTTTATCATCTGAGCCAAACGCTCTGCAAGGCCATTTGAAGCCGCGTGGTTCGGCGCAGTGGTTAATTTCTTATGCCCTTGATGTCCATGAGTATTTTAAATGCTACACTAGTAAAGGCCGGGCCATTGGCTGAAACTATCATCTCAGGTATCCTGAAAGAAGAAAAAGGGATCGTAGCATATCGATTGTGATAAGTGATGAACAAGATTTTCCAAATCGAGAGGCTTCAATCCATTTAGTGTGGGTACAACCACTACAAAGACCATATGGCTATATGGCCCAAATAGTCTATGTGTTCCCTCTTTGAGGGCGAGTCTGGCCAGATCCCAGGCTGCAGAGGCGCCTTCGGTATGGTCTACTGTGTTATTTCACACGTGGCACGCGTTTACCATGTTTGTAATGTCTTCGTCAATGTAAGGCCACCAAACATAACTGCGGGCGTGGGCTTTCATTCTCACCGTACGCATTATGCGGGTATTTAAGGATGGCTTTTCAGCCCTGTGGTGGCACCATTAAACGACTGCCCCCTTTTACGTTTCCATCTTGTTGAATTAATAAATTCTGAATGCTATAGAATGGCTGAAGATAAGGGGGGCAGAAGACAGTCAGGCTGGTTGTTAGGATCTTTTTACCCGACTTAAGAGAGGATCTCTGTACATCCGCTGTCTAATTCATTTTACGGATGCTTTAACTATGTTCTGTAAAAGATTCCCAGTGTCAAAAGCAGGTTCTCTGTTAACGTCATCGTCAATAATGGAAAGCCTACTCAAGGCGTCAACCAGTACTTTGAAAGCGTTGTAGGCCAAACATTATTGCTAAGACCTCTTTAGCTAGCTGCGACTAGTTGCTTTCCGCCTTAGTCATGGTTGTTGATGCAAATGCAATTGGAATCTTGTCCACAGACGGCATTCGGTGCATGAGAACTGAACCCATGCCGTTCAGGGATCCATCGCATTTGAGTATGATAGGCATTTTGTGGTCGGAATGAATCAGGAGAGAAAAGGAGGTAAGGGCCACCTTCAATAGTTCAGAGGCATTTTGTTCGACTAACGACCAGTTCCAAAAACGATATTTTTCAAATAATCAATAAAGAAGCTTCGGAATTGTAGGCGATTGATTATTAAATCGACTCAAGTAGGTAACCAACCCAAGGAATGTACGCAACTGACTTATACTTTTGGGGCAAGAAGCCGTCTCTAAGGCTTTGAGCTTACGTTCGATTGGGGGAGACCAGTCTTATCTACCTTAAAGCCAAGGTAATCTACGAAGTTTGCAGGAAAGTGCACTTATCTTTCCTGAGTTGGAAACCTGCGTCTTCTAAACGTGTAAGCAATAGGCTTACAGTCACTAGATGATGTTTATTTAGACCGGCCCGTTTTTAAGATATGTGCAAACGTAAGGAATGTCCTTCACGAAGCTATCAATCAAGCATTTAAATAAACCATGAGCAAAACGTATTCCGAATCAGAGTCATTTGTATTGAAATAAACCTCGGCGTGTAGTGATGGTTGTTGCGTCTTGGGATTCAATATGTAGGACGTCTTCATTGTGATCATTCTTCAAGTCCCTATTTGGGAATATTTGGCCATTCCAGAGAGATGCGTACAAATCCTCGATGCGTAGGAAGGGATAAAGATACAAATTAAGTTGTTGGGTTGTTCGTCAGCTTGTAGTCGCCACAGATTACTTCGGTGCCATCAGATTTAAGAACAGGGACTATTGAGGCCACTTATTCCGAATACTTCATGAGCTTGATTATTTTCGCTTTCTTTAAGCGTCCAATTCCTCTGTGACCTTCGATGCGACTGAATAAAGGACTGACCAACCTTTAAAACATTGAGGCCGGAATTGTGATTTAAATTGGAATTTCACAGTTAGGCCGTGGAAGTGTGTAGTAGAAACATCGTGAAGCACTTCTTTATGATTTATCAACAGGGAATCCAGTGCTGTGTTAACAGAAATCCGATTTACAAAGGGAAGCACAGAAGGCACCCATTCGATTCAGTTTCATCTGAGGAGACTTTGGTTTTAGTCTTCCTTTAACCACATGAACCATTAAATAATGAACCTCTCCACCATGCTGAACTTAGGCCGTAAAGAAACCTTGAACTTCTAAGTTTTGCCTAGTGTAACTATCGAAAGAAGAACGAGCCAAACGGAGCTGAGGGACTTTCGGAAGATAGGCCTCATTGATGAGAGTAACAGTTTCGCTAGCGACAATTTGAAACGTCACGGGATGGCGATCCACCGGAAGTGTAATAGTGTAGGGCGATTGTAGCAGCGTGTTCGTTGAAAACATTCGGAGTCTCACCTTGTCATCGTTAGCTGGATTCGGGAAAGTGGCATGAAGAGATGCTTTGTTAAGCGCGGGGGGCGTGATGTCGAGACCATGCTGGTCACGTTTAATGCCAGGAGTTGTCACAAGTCGCTGCCGGAGTCACGCGCTAATTGCTGTCGTATATGCCATAGAGATTGGTTTGGCGGCGTCGATGGAGGCGTTTATGGGAACAGCATAAGCATTTGTTGAGTTGCCATGGTATTGATTTCGGAGATTTCTGACAAGACCGGTCCATGCTTGCAATATTCGGTAAAAATGTGGGAAGGCTGGAAATGGTCTGTTAATGGCGTAATTTGTCGGAGGAGATAAATATATGTGAATCACTCTTTTGATATTATCAATGCCGAAATCGTATCTCCACATGTGACGGATCCAGTCTCTACTGCTCTCCTTCTGGCGGGTTGATCCTGGATGACTTCCTCCCATGTAAATGGATAAATATGTAGCTCTTCAAGGTATGTTTGTAGTTTGGCACTGTAATGTCGCTGTTGTCCTCCTAGTCGGTAAAAAACCACAATGATATCTTTGTGGAAGTGTCCCTCGTCGTCTATCCTACTGAGATATTTACATTAGCACAGTTGCGGAGGCCCTAGTTTGATTTGAATGTAAGGAATTCTTCTCCGTACCATGACCTCCAGTCATGTCATCTCAGCATCAATATGCTAAATAAATAAATAAGTTGTATATTAAAGGACCAGAGAGCCCTGTCATTTCAAACTTAGTATCGCGGTATAAATAAATACAAACTGGATAATTGGTTCACTATGTCAGCAGCCTTATTAACAACAGAAATGAATAATATGGTAGCCATATCCGATTTAGAACGATTTGCCATTTTTAAAACAATAGTCAACAATCTTTGACATATACGGTGAACTAGAAAGGAAGCAGTAAAAAACCTCCTACGGTTAAATCGGAGGTGGAGTTCAGCAAGCCGTCAATATAAAAAAAACTAGGAGAAAATAACTGCTTCGTTAAAAAATTAATAGCTAGATGCAATGGGATAGTATTGTGATGTTTCTGACAACGTATGAGGGTTTGGAAGGCTCCTTATCGTGTGAGAGATAATATAGCAGTCAGCGCTACTGTTTGTAACCACCAGTGGAGGTGAGAGAGGAGGAAATCATCGTATACAACAGGGTCGAAACAAAGAGGGAACAGTATAGATCACGAGACCATCATCGAGATGCGTCCTTGCTGACTGCATAGTCCACCAATCAAAGAGGCAAAACCATCAGAACCCGCCACGATCAACAACTGAACCTGGATACCATCTTCGGGGTTGCAAAATCGGAGGAAAGTATCAAGGTTGTCAAGAGTTGGAAATGCTAGTTTAAAAGGGGGGACGGAAAAGTGAATGCAAAGATTGACTCTGCAGAGGATGATGGAAATAAAATTAGTGACCAATATAATATCAAGGGAGCTGCCTAAAATACCAGGAGGACCCTTTTTGAAATCCAACAGTTGCGAGTTTGGGAAGGAAACAGATAATAAAGACTTTATATCTTCCAAAGTTATATGTTTGCGTAATTTTGTTTTGAAAATAGCTAATATAGACGACAACCTAATTTACAATGGAAGATTATTCCAGATGAAAGCATATTTGGAGGCAACAAACTGAGAACGATTAGATGTGGAGCTAAGGGGTGGTGAAATGATCATGGAGGAATTACGAGTGGCATAGGGTCGATCAACCGGAGCGAGAGCGTTAATTCGTGGGATATTTGGGCTAGAATTAATGCGAAATAGGAAGCAGAGACCGGCTTCAAGTCCTCTAACCCAAAGAAATGTAATGTTTGCTAACTGGCATCTATCCGTATGAAAGATACCGCATCCAGGAAGAGTAAATAGTCTTCAAAAAAAAAACCCTCTGAACTTTTTCAATCTTAATGCGGTCAGAGTCGTTCATCAGCCCAATGAGGGAACAGCAGTATTCTATGATAGGAAGAACAAACATGCGTTACAGGTTTTACTTTATTTCCAGAAGGAAGAAATTATGTGATATAAAACCACATAGCTGTGCAGCCTTTGTAGAAATTCGATCTGCATGAGGAAATAATGCTAGCTTATTTATATAACTGAGACCTATGTCTCTTATGGTTCATCGTTCTAAAAGTGTGCTTTTTTAAATACTAGGGGTTAAGGAAGCTTGTGGGACCAAAACTTATGAAACTACTCTTGGATGGAGAAAACTCCATCTGCCAAGTACAGCTCCAACGTGAGAGCATAAGTAGATCAGTGTTGATTTTATCAACGCAACTATTGGCAGTGTCTTTAGAAAATGGATAAATGCTTTTTAGATCATCAGCGTAAACGTAATTTTGTGAATTTGTGAGTAAAGTTGAGATTTCGTTCATGTATAGAATGAAGAGAAGGGGAACTAGAACCGTGCCTTGAAAAATGCCACACGTGATCGGCTGAGGCGTCGAGGAGCTATTGCCTACTAAGACCTGGCTGCGGTTAGGCGAGTAGGAACCAATGAAGTCAAGGAGAGGAGGCCGGATGCCGAGGGCTTCCAGTTTTCACCAGGAGACGTCTGTACGGTACCTTGTCAAAGGCTTTGCTCAGGTCAACGTAGATCACAACCACTGACTGTTGCTCAGTACGAAGGGAATCGAAGAGGTTAAGAAAAGCTTAGCGACACACTTTTCATGACCTTCTAGGTAGAAAACCATATTGCGAGTCGCTTAAGAGCTTATTTTCAAAGAAAAAGTCGAGAATTTGATTAAAAGTAATTTTTTAAGAAGTTTTGCTAGGGGCGGGGTATTGTGAACGCCTTGATAATTATTAACATCCGAACGAGATCCCGACTTGAAGACAGGAAGAATAATAGATGTCTTCCATGATTCAGGAAAGAATCCGTTTAAAAGATAAACTGAGAACACATGGCTGAGAAATCGGTGAAAGCTCGGCATTCTCTTAATAACTGAGTTTGGAATACTGTCAGTCCCCGAAGAGTGCGAGTTTTTGGACGCATTATTTGCTTGCGAATTAGTTCTATGGAGATATCAATGGTGCTGATAACATTAAATGAGGATGCCTGAAACTGCGGGACCGGGTCTGATTCCATCGTAAGATGATTTACAAAGAAATCACTGAACAATTCTGCCTTGTCAGAGTCTTCGAAAACGAAGTTCTTAGCTTCATTTAGTAATGGAGGTAGTTCATAACCTCATTTAGAGGAGGATCGACGGTGGAACAGTTGAGCAACAGATTTTGCAGAGTTTGGGTCGCAGAGTGCGCAATATTCCCTCTGTCTGTCACGTGCAAGACGAATCTTAGAAGCTAATTAAACAATCTCTGCAATCCTTAGATGTACAGATAACGAACTAGTAAATTGATCTTTTAATTTCTTCCTCAATTTCTTTAGTCTCGGCAAAAGGAAGTGATGGACGGTGGATAACAAAGCGTAGGGCTTGACAATTTTGGTTGGCACAAATTCCAGGATGTTATTGAAACGACTGACACGAAGTCAGAAAAACTTGCTGCATCGTTCATGGAGGAGAGATGCTGCCAATCCAATCAGTCCAAAAAGTTGCTAATTAAGCTCATATGTGCGAGGTCAAAAGCATGATAGGTACGAACGGCACCGGCCTTTTTCGATGAGACGATTGGTACGCAACAGTGAATTAATGCATGGTCACTTTGGAAGAGGCCCTGCTTAAAATTCAAACGAATAGGGGAAGCAATGTCGTTTGTGAAAATCAGGTCTTAAATATGCTTGTATCTCATTGAAGAACGGACAAGCTGAGACCAATTAGAAAAATCAATCATATCAAGGAAAGGTTGAAATCTGGGTGGACAAACGTTTGAAATTCAGTCAATTTCAGGGAAATTCAAATCTCCTGCGATCATTTTAATGTTAAAATTGGATTCCGAAACCAATTTAAAAATTTCACAAAGTTTTGGATCCTCATCGGATGATCAATAAGGCGGGTTGTAAATGCATCTGAGAATCGCCTTTTGCCGGGTCGACAGGATAATAGATGCGAAGCAGTAATTACCAGAGAATGACGTGGTAACTAGATTGAATGGAAAGTGCTTAAATGAAGGTTTAATATAGAGAAGACAACTGCCACCATGCTTACTACTTCGGTCTTGATGGTAGAGATCATACTGGCCCATAACAAGCAAAGAGTTGGAAATTAAGGGATGGGTCGAAGATTCAGTTACACATAAAATATCGGACATTTACTCGAAAGCAATGGCTCACAGTTAAGCCATCTTATTTATAACAGAGCTATCAGTTAGCAATATGACATCAAGTGTAGTTCAAGTATCCAAACTAGGATATTCGTTATTTTTTTTAAAAAAATTGGAGGTATGTAATTAAGTTGAAAGTTATTGTGGTTTGGAGGGTTACTGCCAGCTGCGCCAGAACTATTGGTATAAGGAACGTCAGTAACAAAAGGCTGAGAGGGATATCCAAAAGATGTAAGAATATAAACTTCCGGAACCAAAACACCATAGGGGTTAAGACTGGGCTATGCCTGTTGGTAGTTAAAACGGAATGGGGAAAAAATAGATTGAATATAGAGACTGGTTGGAGAGGGCAAGCAGCTATAAGAATTAAGTGCTGGGAAGTCGGGTCTTGTATATCGGTTAACATGGTAAGAGTTATTTGCCTGGTGGAGAGGCTTGTATAGTTTTGAAGGCAGCATGCGATTAGTTAGAACTGCACTACCTTGCTTTTCGGTTTGGGTAACGTCCTTCGGACTACCTCCTTAGGTGATATAATTAGGGGTAAAGGATGATCCGTGGGGCTAAAATAATAATAATAGTTGTATTTAATGCCAGTTTACAGGCATTGTCAGATGAAATATTCAGTGGGGATTAGGCTGGCAGTGAAAAAACTCCTGAATATATATCATTATAAGTGTTTTTCCTATCTTTATGTTATTCAGGAGAAAAAACTACCACCTGTAAGGATGATAGCAGTTGAGATCAGGGAAGGGCTAACGCAAGTGCAGTCTGTTTGCGGTCTCTCTGTCTTTGATAGGAACCAGGATTCTGCCCCAGGCAAGAGTGCATCCGTGGACGGTTGCTCACTGTCTGCCGAAGAAGTCAACGGGTGCAGGCTGCAGAGACTGTGTTGTAGCCCTTGAGGTTACACCTGGATCGGGTTCAGATCCCGTGCACTCCGTTGAACAGGAAAACAGATTCTACCGTGTCGGCGCCCAGAATTCTTGGAAACCGTTCTAAATGCAACGAACTAGTAAAAGTTATCTTAAACAAAGAATAACTTTGCTGGATTTTTATATTATGGGGGGAGTTTATTCCACAGGGCTATGGCGTTTACCGAAACAAATCAACGATACTTAACTGTGTGAGCTAATGAAAGAAATAAAAAGACATCGCGATGACTGTTGCGCCGAGGGTGATCAAGATGCCTCACAGTGGTAAGGGGATTTAATAAATGACTATTCAAAAACATAAACAGTAAAAATAGTCCCTTCTGTACTCGGCTAAACCATAAAGAGTCAATTTTTACATGCCCACAGCGTTCTTGATACGACAGATTGCGGTGCTCTAACGATAAAATTCTTTTCGTAAAGAAGTTCTGGGCCGATTCTATCTTCTTCCGTTCACTAGCGCTCAGAAGGCCAAATAGAAATGAGAAGTATTCTAGGCCAGGTCCAACGTACATTTAATGAAGGCGGAGTCTAATATAAATAGGTTTAAAATTTCGGAGAATAAACCCGGCAGTTCTGCATGCTTTGGAGATAATCAGGGTGCGATGCTCTGAAAAATTGAGACCGTTGGAATATGATATACCCAGGTCCTTAACAACGCCAGGTACATTTATATCGTGGCCATCTATGCTTAGTTGAGGCTGATGGTCGTCGCCAACAACCATTGTGGAACATTTGTCCCAAGAAAGGGAAAGGCGCCATGTGCAGCACCACTGAGCAAAGGCCTCAAGATCATTTTAAATAGATCAAGCACGTTGTCGTGATCTGTTGGCTTGTATTGATAGGCAGTTTTTAAATCGTCGGCATACATAAAGGGCCTTCCATTCTGAAATAAACATGGTACATCATTGACAAAAAGACAAAATAAAAGCGGGCCTAACACACTACCCGGAATAACTCCACTTCTCACACGTGCCGAGTTTGAGATTACATTGGAGATCTTAACATGTTGTGTGCGAGAGCTCAGGTAAGAAGATATCAAGCTCAGAAGTTTACCACATATGCTGAAAGAGAAGATTTTTAGGAGAATAAGGGCATGGTCAACACGATCTAAGGCCTTGGTGAAATCGAAATAGATTATGTAAAGTGAAAAGCCATTATCCCTAGATTGTAGAACGTAATCAAAGAAAGAGAGCTGACATGTGTCCCGAGACCTTGTTTTGAGGAACCCATGCTGGGCTGCACTCAGTAGGTTATTCTTGGTTAAGTGATACATCATCTTATCTTTGATCAAGGTCTCCAGGAATTTCGAAGCTGCGGACAGTGTATTGATTGACTGAAAATCGTCAAATGACGAAGATTGGCCGTGTTTGTGGATAGGTAGAATGTGCGATTCCTTTCACACACCGGGAAAGGTTTCACTTTCAAGAGCTAGATTAAATATCTTACATAGAAGTGACGGGAAAATATCATTAGCGACCGTCTCTATAATACTGATTGGTACGCCATCTTGTCCAGGACTATAAGATTGACGAAAACGTCGAATGGCTACGGTTACGTTCCAGAGGGTAACATTTATGGTTTCGACGACGGCACCGGTCCAAACCTGGATGGACGGAGGGTACAAGCTAGTTTGTGGAGGGTTAAATAAGTTGTCTTTAAATTGAGATGATAGCGAATTGTGTAGTTAAAGTACAATATTTATGCGTAGCGGCACAGGAAATCTCAAGTAGAGGCCTGAAGAACGGCTTTCAAGTGGGGAAGTTGTCATTCTTAGTGCTTTAGACGGGTTAGACGGTATAAATGATTTAACAGGGTTGCGGACATTACAGGTGAGCTAAATGCATCGAAATTTTATTATTCAGCCGTGGTGGAAATGAATTATAAGGTGGAGTTGAGGGGCTGACCGAACTGGACATCTGAGGAGATGAATTAACCAGTGCATTGAGGTTAGTGAAAATACGATCAGACTTATGAATTTCAGGTTGAGAAGGTTATGACAGGAAAGACACATTTCTTTGCTCCATTGGTGTAAGCTCTCGACAAAGGAAACATTTTGTCATTTCAAAATAGCGAGAAGTGTGACCTCGTTGAGCAAATATTGAGTCCACTTCAATCGTTGAAAACAATTGAACTAAGATAGGAGGATTCTTGCTATGCGAAGAGAGGCGTTTTGCTTCCACTATTTTGTAGTTGAATCCACCCGATTACAAAAAGTCCATAGCAACGTAAACTGGGCGTCAGTGCATGGGAGCAATTTTAGGAGAAAATTATGATAAATTTTCTGTCTGGCAAAAGCCTCGCTGGCGACCAGATGAACAAGCGAGTCGAGAAGTCTGCAATCCTGAGAGGGAACGTCAGATATGTTACCAGCGAACAGGTTACCGAGTATAGATTTGGGCAAAGCAGAATTGTTAAATTCGTTTTTGCCAACCATTTTACCACTGAAACTAGCCTCACTCCCACAATTCCTCTGCTTTCAAATTCGCTTCTAACAACTATTAATTTCTCGCCTTCATTTATTCAAAAAGAGATAGCTCACCTGAAAAATTCACATTCGGTTTGAACTGCTAACACCCCAAACTCACTTATTAAACAGTTAAGGGATTTTCCACCTTTACTAAGCAAGTTATTCTCCGTATTTCTCGAAAATGGTTTCTTCCCCGATTATTGGAAAACTTCTATTATAAATCTGGTTCCCGCTCGACATTTATAACTATCGCGGTGTTCATAAAACGCCCTCTCTTGCTAAACACTTTGAAAAACTAATTGCAAAACAAATCACGGATTTTGGCATTAACATTCAAAGTATTAACTTTTCCCAAAACGGCTTCTTACCGGACCGTTCTTGTGAAACCTGCCACATATCTTTTCTAAATCTACTAACCTCTCTTCGTAATGATCATCTATCTGTAGAAGTTATCTATTTTGATCTTAGTAAAACATTTGAAAAAGTGCCTCATAAAAGACTTCTGCCTAAACTAGAAGCTATAGGATTTCGTAGTCCCCTTACTGACTTTATTAGATCATACCTAAATGATCGAAAACAAAAAGTTTTAGAAGTGTCCTCATACTCAAGTGCTACCCCGATTGTTAGTGGTGTCCTTCAAGGTACCGCATTAGGTCCTTTGTTGTTCTTACTGTATATAAAGGATATTTCATCGATAGTTAAACATTCTCAATCTTTTATTTATGCTGATGACCTCAAATGTGTGTATTTCTTCTCAAACTCTATGACCGCACGGTGCCTAGAACAAATTCATTCATATTTAGAAGCTCATTCGGCCTGGAGCTCCACATGGCTAATGGAGTTCTCACCTACTAAGTGTCGCTACATGCGTTTTGGGCCTATATGGCTGCCGCAAACTCTTATCTTTGAAGGTTGCCATATGATTGAATGTTCCTTCATCAAGGACTCGGGCTTAAGCTACCCCAATAAATTAGATCTTTCGCCTCATGCAGATAGAATTACGGCCAAATCTGCTCATATTTGCGGCTTTAAATCTTATAATTTCTACCTTCCTGAGATTAAATTAAGACCTTATCGTATGTTTCCACTTCCCATTCTTGAATTTTGCTGTCCTTTCTTCGGTTTAATGAATGAATCTAGCCGTTCAAAAATTGAAAATGTCCAAAGACATTTCACAAAAAAAACTCCTGTTTCCGACTTTTTCAACTATATCCTACTCAACAAGATGCCAGCTAACGAAGCTGAAATTTCGTTGGGTCAGGTGACTTGAAGCAGGCTTTTAACTCCTTTTCCAACTTAATAATAACTCAATTCTCCCCAAGCTTTCTGTCATTATCCCCGTTAGTCTTCCTTATAACCTAAGACATTCTGCACTAATTATACCTCACCCTGCATCCTTCACGTGTAAACGCTCTCTCTTCTTTGCTTCTAGGTATAGTTTTCTTTGGAATAACTTGCCAATTAAAATTAGGTCGTTAACTAGTCTATCTGCATTCAAACGAAGACTGCACATTTATCTTAACACTGATTCTATTAATCTTTTATTTTCCTCATCTTTTCCCAGTAGCTTTCCCCATGACTCGGAGAAAGGACCATCGGGAATTTAAGTGACCCTTTTGAAACTATATTTTCGCTACCTCGAGTCGCCCATGAACTATGATGTCTCCTTATATCACCAGTCATCCAAATGATGACGTCATTCGGACGTACACATTCGGTGGTCCACAGTCTAAAATGCTACCGTTTCTTTGGATACTTACCATCATCAGAATTCAATTCTGGATCCTATGATGCTGAGGACTTAAGTTCATTGACGCATTTTCGTGAGATTTTGTTTTATACGCCTAAGTGATGAAGAACGAATCACCTCGACGTTTCATTATCTCATTCTGAAATGCTACTACCGTATTACCCTACTCTACCACCTGACCATTTTTTCCTAAGCAGTTTTTTCTCCTATCTTCTATTAAAAAATGAGGGCCTATTGAACTCTGCCTCCATATTTATGGTAGGAGTTTTTTCACTGCCTATTTTTTTAGTTCACCATTAATTTTAAAACATTGCTAACTGTTGACATAGCAGGACAAGTTATGTATTTGTACATTTTATCTGCACACATTGTCATAACTTTATTTCGTTACTAATGTTTGCTTAGACAGTGCCTTGCCGGTGCTAACCAAATATAAATTCTAAATTCTAAATAAAAGTTCTGTAAGGCGTACAGATCAAGCTGTTTAGCTTTAACTGCGGGTTGCATATTTGAGTCAATTTGAAACTAATAGGTGTTGGCAAGCTACGCTTGGGTTCAGAGGCAGGTAGTTTACGACGACTTGAGTTTGTTGGTTTCATCTTTCATCGAAAATATGAGTGCAATCCATGCAGGATACGCAGGGTAAAAAAAACATTATGCTGATATAGATTTCCAACTGGTTGATATGTCGAAAATAAAAATGGTTACTGCAAACAACTTATTGTTGGAAATTGATAATTTGTTTAAATTTCAACTTAAATTCTGTGTTCGCGCTTTATAATTCTACTTTTATACGTGGTTTTTTAAGGATGGCAAATAAGGCTACGTCGAGTGAAGCAATATTGCTCACATATGTGAGACTGAATATTTCCACCTATTGTAAAATACAACAACCGCAGTTATATGTAGTTGTTTAAAGGTTAGAAATACAAAAATTTATCAACACTTTAGTCAATAAATATAGCAAGAAACGAAGAAATCCGTTTTAAAATTTTGAACGAGAAATTAGGCTATTTAGAAGAACACTATGAGACTGTATATTTCAACCTATTTTTAAAGATAAAAACCACAGGTATGCGCAGTTGATGAAGGGTTAGAAATGTAAAATTTTTATCAACAACTTAGCCAATAACGTCAGCAGGAAATGAAGATATACGTTCAATATTTGAGAGTTCACTAAGCTTTCGAAAATTGACCTGCGCGCCTTGACCTTTACGTTAGTTCACTTACGATTTATGGGCGAGGTTCTAATTTCCCTACCTACACTAGGTTAGGAGTTCACAGATGTGGCGTTACACATGGATGCTGGCACTTTAAAATAAGAGTGATTTTCGTCCGACGCTGGGGTTCTGGAACTAAAATTTCTGTATGACGCATTACCTTCGTCTTCCGAAACACTTCTTCATTTTCTGGGATCCCTGCCGATTGCCCTCTTTCCATACTGGAAACTGTGTCACGGTTACACCGAGCTCCGTAGACGCAGCGTCATCTTCCTTATTGGTTGTGATGGCTGAGGAAGCTGTGCATGTGTGTTTGTCTCCCTAATGTTCCATAATTACGGGCTGCTTGTCTTCGGGTAAAATGCGAGGAAGTTTCTTCAACTTCTCTATCTTCCTCTTCAGCCTCCGCATATACTTTTCAAGCTCCGAATTTTTTTTGAAGAAGTTTAAAGCACATCGCACACGCTTCGTCCTCGTAATTGACGTCCAACAAACTTAATAAACTCTTGGTCCGTTTGGTGGGAGGCGACTTTAAGGAAATATGCCTGGAAGTGGAGTTATTCGTGTTATGACTAGCGTTTATTCCATCATTTAAATTTAAATCAGCGAATGTGTCGTGCGGCGAGAGCTCAGTAGTATCACCGTCGTTTCTCTGGTTTGAAACTCGGCAGTTCCACGTGTTTTGCACGATTCTCAAAGGGTATATTTTGACTTCCATGACAGATCGCAGAAACGATACAGGGTGTTTAAAATATGGGACGAACGTTTATGCGGGAGCAACTTTATGAATAAAATATTGAACTGACTCAGTCCTTTGTAGACTGGAAAGTATCGTAGAGATGTTGGCGAGAAGTGCACAGTAGTAGGATATTGGTTGTTTCCGCTGCTGTCCTGCAGTAGTCTTATGAGGATGAAGAGTATGTCAAATAGAATCCAAAGTTTAATAAATAAAGTTAGCGAAATTGACCAGTAGACCGATAACTTAAAAGGAGGAAATTCCACAGTCAAAAAATTTAAACCAATTTCGAAGGGTGTTCTTAACTATCTAACTTGTTGACTTCAATAAATTCCCTGAACAGTCCCTTTCTCGGTTGACCATGTCTAATAACTAACACATGTCTTTACTGCCATATCTTACTAACCTCACTACCATCCATTAGCAGTCTTTTACTCCTTTCACCATGTTTGAACACGTTTGATTACTTTCAAACACGTTTTGATTACTGCCATATCTAACTTACTACTATCAAGACGAACCGTTAGCAGTCCCTTCCTCAGTTCACCACGTCATCTCACAAACACATGTCATAACTGCCAGATCCAATGTTCTTACTTTTATACCTACCGTAAGCTGTCCCTTCATAAGTTCACAATGTCTACTCACGAACACACGTCATTACTGTCATATCGAACTTAATACAATCAATATCTACCGGTAGCAGTCCCCTGCTCAGTTCACGATGTCTATTCTGAGATAATACCTACCGTAAGCACTGCATTCCTAGCTTCAACCAGTCTATTAAAAATCGCATGACATTACTGTCATATCTAACTTACTATTAGATATTAATGCCGTAAGCAGACCCGTCCCCAGCTCACAGTATCTTCTAACCAACACATTTCATTACTGCCAAACCTAACTTACTACCCTCAATACTTTCCGTTGGCAGTCCCCTGCTCAGTTCACGATGTTACTCACAGACACATGAAATAACTGCCATATATTACCTGCTAAAATCAAGGACCTACCGTTAGCAGTTCCTTCCTCGGTTCACCATTTCTACTAAAGAACACCTGTCATTACTGCCATATAAGCCGTAATAACAACCAAAAGCACTCCCTTCCTCAGTTCACCATGTCATCTAAACAACATATGTCTTTACTGACCTATCTAATTTACTATCATCGATGCATTCCTTTAGCAATCTTCTCTTCAGGTCCATATGTCTACTCACAGGCACATGTAATTACTGACATATCTAAATTACTCACTTATTTACATACTGTAAGGCGTCCCTTCGTAAGTTCCATATGTCTACTACCATATCTAACTTACATACATCAATAACAAACGTTAGAAGTCGACTGCTCAGATCACGATGTCTACTCACAGACATATGTCATACATGCCCCCGATAACTTAGTAAAATCCATACCTACATTAAGCTGACCCTTCCTCGGTTACTTTATCTACGTAAAAACAACTTCCGCTACTGTCATATCTAACTTACTAGCCTATATTACTACTGTAATCAGTCCCTTCGACAGCCCACAATGTCCTCTGACCAACACATCTCATTACTGCCAGATCTAACGTAATATCCTTATTACCTTCCGCTAGCAGGTTTCTCTACAGTTCAACATGTCTACTCACAAAAACATTTGATTAATGCCATATCTTACTAACTACTATCTAGACGAAACGTTAGCAACCCCTTCCTCAATTTACTATGGCATCTAACCGACACATGTCACATCTGCCATATCCAATTAACTAACATCAATGCCTACCGTAAGCAGTCTCTTCCTTAAGATCAACATTTCTACTAAAGAACAAATGTAATTAATGCCATATGTAACTTAGTAGCCTCAATAACTACCTTTAGCAGTATCTTCCTCAGTTCACCATGTCTACTTAACAACACAGGCCATTACTGAAATATGTAATTTATTACCATCGAAAAATTTCTTAAGCAGTTTTCTCTTCAGTTCACCATGTTTACTCCCAGACACCTGCAATTACTGACATATCTAACCTACTGAATTCAATACCTACCGTGAGCTGTCCTTTCGTCAGTTCAACATGCCTCCTAAACAACAAACGTAATAACTGCCATATCTAATTTACTCGCCGCAATAACTGTCGTGAGCACTCCCTTTCTCTATTCACTATGGCTTCTAACCAACAAATGGCATTGCAGCTTTTTCGAAATTACTAACCTCATTACCTTCCTTTTGCAGTCTTCTCCTAAGTTCACCATGTCTATTCACGGAAACATTTTATTACTGCCATATATAACTATCTACCATCAATACGAACCGCTAGCATTCCTTTCCTCAGTTAACCATTTCATCTCACCGACACCTGTCATAACTGCTATATCCAATTTACTAACGTAAAACCTACCGTAAGCTGTCCCTTCCTAAGTTAACTATGTCTACTCACCAACACATGTTCTTTCTACATATCTAACTAACTACTGTCAATGCCTTCCGTTAGCACTCGATTTCTCAATAAAACATGTCTATTCAACGACAAATGTCATTACTGACCTAAATATCTTTCTATTTTTAACATCTACCGTTAGGTGTCACTTCCTCATTTCACCATGTCTTTCACAGACATCTGTCATTACTACCATATGTAACTGAGTAACGTCTATACATGCTCTCAGCAATCACTTCATCAGTTCACCATGACTACTCACCGACGCAAGTCATTTCTGTCATATCTTTCTGAATAATGTCAATATATATCGTTTGAAGTCCCTTCCTTATTGCGCATGTCTATTTACCGACACGTGTCTCTATTAACATATCTAACGTACTACCATCAACATCTACTGTAAGCGCTTGATTCCTAAATTCATCCTGTTTATTCAACACGACACGACACGACAGTTCGACCGTCGATTTCGACGAGGTCCACCGTATGCTCCACACCAGGTGGTGCAGGGACGGTGACTTGCGCGTGAATTAGTTTTAAGTGATAGTAGCCTTGCGCTGCAGCTACCGCACTCTCTCCTCCTCCCCCACCTGAGCCCGGTGTCAAGACAGAGTCAAGAAGACCGGAGATGGGAGAGGGCGCAGGTGGCTGGCGCGGCCGGAGCCGCCCCTGGGCGTGCCACCACACCTGGCTCGGATCCCACGGTGTGGGAGTGCCATAAAGGCCACATTAAGAAGGAGCCATTGCAACCTGACTCTCAGTCCGCCAGTCAGCCACTACATACAAAACACACATTGGGCTGAACAAGCGGTCCGAGTTATCCCGTCAGTTGGCAACCTTCCAAGCCACGGCTTTTAGCGCACCGTGATAGTTTCAAGCGCGTCAGATTGTTTATAGTGAGGAATATGCACTGAGCTGTCGACCTCACTCTCTCCCCCACCCCCACCGTCAGACTACTGTCCGAGCCGGTCAGTTGCCTGATGTGGGAGTGGGCGCATTGGCTGACGGATCGGCGTACCCGTCTTCGCGCGCCACAGCACGACCTGGCCCCCATAACGCACACACCAGGATTCACAAACTCAGGGGATATGGAGCAGCCATCGCCGTCTGACTCCCAGTCCACTGGTCAGCCACTCGACACACACAGCACATACACTGAGCCGACGGCGTGGTCTGGTGGAAGCGTCAGATTGGCAGATCTTCCAGCCACGGTTTCTAGGAAACCGTGATATACTCTGGTAAATGGTGATTGTGAGGGTGTAGTCGATGTATTGGTGTAGGTAGTGTGTGCTGATGTAGCTTAGCCTCCGGTGGTTTACCGGAGGTTGTCGTGGAGGTGCATGTGTCCTAAGAGGCCCATGCGGTGTGTAAATGTGCGGGAGCAAGGAGGTCAGTGAAGGCGGGCGCGTCGACTATATGTCGGAGCCCCAGGCACTGGTTCACCAGCCTCCGTGCGATGGATTCGCAGGTGACCGGCCAGGCCGATGCGTGAGTTGAAGTTGCGGGCGCAGTGTGGGCAGGAGAAATCGGTAGAGGCTGGGGCGATGTCATTCATGGTAGTGGGGGTGGCAGGGGCGCTAAGAATGGCAGGAGCGGAGGGTGTGAATGGTGTATCGGTGTTGTCGGCATTATGGTGAATTTCGCTGTCATGGATGCGCATGTGACCGAATAGGCCCATGCGATGAGTGAATGCGCGAGTACAGTGAGGGCAGTGGAGGCGACGATCTCTGCTGTGTGATGGTGTTCCAGGCACTGGCTCACCGGTCTCTGTACGATGTATTCGCAAGTGACCGACCAGGCCGATGCGTGAGGTGAATGTGCGGTCGCATTGAGTACAGCTTAGGAGAGATTCCCCATCGCTGATGGTGGTTGTGGTGGTACTAGTGAAGGCGAAGGCAATGGTGGTTGCGGTGGTGGGGGTAACAGGCGATGAGTAGATGGATGTGGTCTCTATGATGGTGGGAGTAATGGAATTGATGTCAGGAGTGAGGGTGGGGGAGTCAGAATGAGGGTTGGCAGAATTTGACGTAGAAATTGGAATTGTGGGATTGTTGGTGCATTGCGTCCGAAGATGTCCGACCAGGCCGATTCGCGCGCGGAAGATGCGTTGACAGCGCGGGCATGTTGGCAGGGCCTGGGCATTGGCGGTGTTTGTGCGGGGCGCTGGTGACTTTCGTGCCGCTCTTTATCTTTGGCGGCGGCGATCCGGTTGGCCTCGTAGATTGCTGAACCAGTCTTCACTGATCTTCTCCATGCCGGTCTATCCTGGGCGAGGTCTTCCCAGGTCGCCGAGTTGATTTGCAGTTGCTTCAGCGATTTCTTCAAAGTGTCCTTGTAGCGTCGTTTTTTTGACCCCCTGCCGACGAGAACCCGTAGCGACATCTCCGTAGAAAAGTCGTTTGGGTAGTCGCTCGTCGTCCATTCTTACCAAGTGGCCGCTCCATCGCAGCTGCACTTTGCCTCAGAATGGCATGGATGCTGAGGATTCCGGTCCGCTCCAGGACTTCCGTGTCCGGGTATCCCTGTCTTGCCATCTCAGCTTCAGTATTCTGCGGAGGCAGCTGAGATGAAAGTGATTCAGCTTCCTGGCTTGGTTCGAGTAGACGGTCCAGGTTTCCGCTCCGTAAAGGAGTGTCGACAAGACGACGGCCTTGTACATCTTCAGTTTGGTGTTCAGGTGAATACCGTGGCGATTCCACACGGAGGCTCGCAGCCGGCCGAAGGCCTGACTAGCTTTGGAAATCCGTTGGGCAACCTCGTCATCGATTCTCGTGTTGCGCGAAATCGTGCTTCCTAGATAAGCGAAGGTCTCCACGTTTTTGAGTTGAGCACCGCTGACATTGATTCGAGGAGCATTGTATTCCGCGCTGGGTGGCGGCTGGTGCATGACAAACCGTTTTGGCTGTACTGATTGTTAATCCAAAAATCGGCGCAGCCTTCGGCGAAGAGGTCCATGCTCCTTTGCATGTCCTCCTCCGTCACGGTGTTAAGGGCGCAGTCGTCCGCGAAGAGCAAGTCATGGACTGTAGTCGTAGACACGCGCGTTGGAGCCTGCATACGCCGACTGTTGAGAAGGCGCCCGTCAGTTCTGTAGGCGATGCGAATACCAGGCTGCTCATCACGGTAGGCGTCCATCAGCATAGCCGAGAACATGAGACTGAATAGGGTGGGGGCCAGTACGCAGCCCTGCTTTACTCCGTTGGTCACTGCGAATGCTTCGGATACCGTCCCGTTGTCACTGACGCGCGCCGTCATCCCGTCATGAAGCTGACGCACCATGTGCGTGAACCGCTCAGGACAACCAAATTTCTGCATGACTTTCCACAGTCCGTCACGATTCACCGTGTCAAAGGCTTTCGTTAGATCCACGAAGGTAGTGTAAAGGTGAGTTCGCATCTCCTGACACTTCTCTTGCAGCTGGCGGGCGGCAAAGATCATATCGGTTGTCCCGCGGTGTCGGCGGAAGCCACATTGGCTTTCCGGGAGCAGGCCCTGCTCTAGATGACCGTTAAGACGATTGAGAAGGATACGGGCGAAGATCTTCCCGGCGATGTTGAGCAACGAGATGCCTCTGTGATTATCACAGAGTTGCCGGTTCCCCTTCCGTTTGTAGAGATGGACGATGGTCGCGTCTTTGAAATCCTGAGGAACTTGTCCTTGGCGCCACATCTCCTGGAAGAGTGTTGTGAGTTCTGCCATCAGCCGGGGTCCACCGTGCTTGTAGACTTCCGGTGGGATTGCGTCGGATCCCGGTGCTTTACCGCTGGAAATCTGCTGCACGGCCCGGATGGTTTCTGGTAGGGAAGGCGGCAGATCCAGGTCATTGTTCGTGTCCACTTGAGGGAGCCGGTCAATGGCAGCATCGGAGATGGCTGATGAGCAATTAAGGACACTACTGAAGTGCTCGGCCCAGTGCTTCAGAATTTGCGATTTCTCTGTCAGCAGTGTTGTCCCATCAGAGCTGAGCAGCGGTGCGGACCCCTTTGATACACGGGCCGTAGATGGCCTTTGATGGCTTTGAAAAAGTTTTTCATTTCATTGCGGTCCGCATACCCCTGGATTTCTTCAGCCTTTCGGATCATCCAGGCATCCTGCATCTCCCGCAGCCGTTGTTGTACAAGGCGCCGGCATCTGAAAAAGGCTGCTTTGTTGGCGTCAGTCCGAAGGTCCATGTAGGCTTTGTGTAGTCTATTCTTCTCCGCGAGTAAGTTGCTGATGTCGGCGTCATTGTCGTCAAACCAGTCCTGGTGTCGACGGTGTGCGCGTCCGAGTACATCGAGGGCGGTGGACTGGATGACATTTCGCAGTTGACACCATCGTGTCTCCACGGTATCGTTATCATCTGGAGCATGCAGGTCCTCCAGTTTCTCGGTTATTTGGTTGCTGAAATCAAAACAGTGAGCAGGCAAATTTAATAAAAAGAGTATTTAACTTTACATGGCGGCCTCTTACCTTGGGGCCTTCGTCGGGTTGCAGTCGGAGCCTCATCTGGGAGATGACGAGGCGGTGATCTGTCCAACCATCGGCATCGCGGATCGCCTTGGTTACCAGCACGTCCTGTCGATCTCGCCTCCGGACGAGAACATAGTCCAGCAGATGCCAGCGCCGCGACCGAGGGTGCATCCACGTGGCCTTCTCCCGCGTCGGAAGGCGGAAGAAGGTGTTGGACAGCAGGAGACGGTGTTCCGCACACGTGCGCAGAAGAAGGAGGCCGTTAGCGTTGCAGCTTCCCAGACCGTGGGGACCCAGCACTCCATGCCAGGCAGCGTGGTCCGTCCCGACGCGGGCATTGAAGTCACCAAGGACAATTAACTTGTCCTCTTTCGGCACAGTCGCCAGCAAGGCGTGCAGGTCCTCGTAGAATTGGTCCTTCGCTGCATCAGAGCTCGTCATTGTGGGAGCGTAGGCGCTGATGATGGTGGCGAACTGGTCTCCCCGAAGAGGCAGGCGGAGGCTCATCAGGCGATCATTGATACCCTGCGGCAGACAGGGCAGACGTCCCACGATGTCGTTACGGATGGCAAAGGCAACACCAGCGTCGCGTCGCTCTGCCTTTGGCCGGCCGCTCCAGAAGAAGGTGTAGCTGGCCCCCACCTCCTCCAGCTGACCCTGCTCAGAGAATCGGGTCTCGCTGAGAGCAGCAATGTCCACCTTGTAGCGCGCCAGTTCCCGAGCGACTAGCGCCGTCCGCCGTTCCGGCCGGTTGCTCCTAGGATTGTCTAAAAGGGAACGAACATTCCAGGCTGCTAGTGTGAGTGGACTCACCCGAGCAGCCTGGAGAGTATGGCGAGGGGGATGAGGGACGGGGGTATTGTTGTTTGTTTGAGTTTTTACGACCGCGTAGTTTGCGATCTGCGAGCCGCGGCCGGCTGCAGAAGACGTGAGAACCAGCATTTTTTTAGGGCACATTTTCAGCCCCTTCCTCCGCGAGGAGGCAAGCAGTGCTATCCCTAAATAGGGCTGCTCGGACATCCCAGACGGCTGCCGAACTCCACCATGGGTCACGGTTTTGGTTTAGTGGAAGAACGACCCGAGTTAGTTTGGGCCGCCTACGGGGTTGCTGTCGCCCCCCACCGTAGGACTTTTTGAGAGGGGGAGAGATGGGAAGTTCGGGAGTCAGACATACCGGGTGTGGAGGCACTCACAACACCGGAGACCCTCACCTGGTTTAGCCCGCCGGTCGTGACGGTTGCCCGGGGTGTGGCCGCTGGGAAGAACCCAACTTCGAGGAGCCACAGGTGAGAGTTGGGTACCAGTTAGAGGCGGCCACAGGAGCATTCACCACCTGTACGAGACAAATGGAGCGACCAAATGCAAGCTGTGTGGTGCTGCCCCTAACTAGTACCCCTACACCCCTTATTCAACAACACATGTCTTAACTGACATAAAGAACTTACTACCGTTTATATATATAGTAGGTTGACCCTTTCTCCCTTTACCCTGTCTATTCACAGATATTTTATTGATGACATCTCTAACAGACTACCGTGAATACATACTGCCAGAAATCCCTTCATCAGTTCACCATGTCTTATCACCGACACACGTCATTACTGCCATATATATATGTATATATATATATATATATATATATATATATATATATATATATATATATATATATATATTCAACCAGGAATAGGCGCACACCGATCTAGTGGCTTCCCGAAGCAAACAAGCTCCGTATGGGTGGCAAAGGTCATGAACAGGCAACCAATTACCAGGCCGAAGTTGGCCAAGTTATAATTGCAGAGAGGAGACACGACAGAGAATATGGGTAGATTGATACAGTCTGTTTCGGTCTTATTCTGCCTTCATTCAGCCAACCATAACCGTGTATCCTCTCTGCAATTATAACTTGGCCGACTTCGGCATTGTAATTGGTTGCCTGTTCGTGACCTTTGCCACCCATATGGAGCTTGTTTGCTTCGGGAAGCCACTAGATCTGTGTGCGCCTATTCCTGTTTGAATAAATACCTGATCTGCAGCGACAGAGAATGACAGGTGGTGAGGCACTGATGAACTTCTGTTCGATGAAGTGCTTATAACCCATCTGCTAGACCCAGTGTGTGGACTGTCGGCGCCGTAATCGAGTGCATGTTTGTGTTTCCACTCCCAGCTGGTATTCAGGGTTATGATTGGCTGAATGAAGGCAGAAGTAGCCCGAAACAGACTGTATCAATCTACCCATATTCTCTGTCGTGTCTCCTCTCTGCATATATATATATATATATATATATATATATATATATTGATAAGGTGGAACCGACAAAGACAAGGAGACCGGAATGGCCATTTCTGGCTTATTAGCCGTCATCAGCCAGTCATACCCAATCCTAAGTGTGGCACACCTGGGATTCGAACCCGCGACCTTTGGTATTTGAGTCGAACGCTCTACCATTGAGCCACGGGCTCGTTGTTTTGTCGGTTGTGATCGGGAATATGATGATAGTGTGGGGCTCACCGATCTGCTTAAGGAAAATGCATGTTCCGTTGTGCCCTGGAGCTCAGACTAGAGCCCTCGCAGGCGGTCGCATAGCGACGTGTAGCATATGTTGATAAGGTGGAACCGACAAAGACAAGGGAGACCGGAATGGCCATTTCTGGCTTATTAGCCGTCATCAGCCAGTCATACCCAATCCTAAGTGTGGCACACCTGGGATTCGAACCCGCGACCTTTGGTATTTGAGTCGAACGCTCTACCATTGAGCCACGGGCTCGTTGTTTTGTCGGTTGTGATCGGGAATATGATGAGTGTAGCTCACCGATTCGCTTTAAGGAACATGCATGCCCGTTGTGCTGAGCTCAGACTAGAGTTTCGCAGGCGGCGATAGCGACGTGTAGCATATGTTGATAGGAACCGACAAAGACAAGGGAGATCGGAATGGCATTTCTGGCTTATTAGCCGTCATCAGCCAGTCATACCCAATCCTAAGGTAATACCTGGGATTTGACCGCCCAGGCTCGTTGTTTTGTCGGTTGATCGGGAATATGATGATAGGTGGTCATCGATTCAGGAACATGCATGTCTCAGTTGCCTGGAGTCAGACTGAGTCGCAGGTCGCATAGTGACGTAGCATATGTTGATAGGAATCGACAAAGATCAGGAACTGAATGTATTTTTGCATTAGCTGTCATCAGCCAGTCATACCCAATCCCAGGTGTGCCACACTTAGGATTGGGTAGGACTGGCTGATGACGGCTAATAAGCCAGAAATGGCCATTCCGGTCACCCTTGTCTTTGTCGGTTCCACATTATCAACATATGCTACACGTCGCTATGCGACCGCCTGCGAGGGCTCTAGTCTGAGCTCCAGGGCACAACGGAACATGCATGTTCCTTAAGCAGATCAGTGAGCCCCACACTATCATCATATTCCCGATCACAACCGACAAAAACAACGAGCCCGTGGCTCAATGGTAGAGCGTTCGACTCAAATACCAAAGGTCGCGGGTTCGAATCCCAGGTGTGCCACACTTAGATTGGGTATGACTGGCTGATGACGGCTAATAAGCCAGAAATGACCATTCCGGTCTCCCTTTGTCTTTGTCGGTTCCACCTTATCAACATATGCTACACGTCGCTAGGCGACCGCCTGCGAGGGCTCTCAGTCTGAGCTCCAGGGCACAACGGAACATGCATGTTCCTTAAGCAGATCGGTGAGCCCCACACTATCATATATATATATATATATATATATATATATATATATATATATATATATATATATATATACCGTGTCATCAACCAGACTTTGACACGGTGAATCGCGACGGACTGTGGAAAGTCATGTAATAATTCGGCTGCCCTGAGCGGTTCACGCACATGGTGCGTCAGCTTTATGGCGGGATGACGGCGTGCGTCACTGACAATGGGACGGTATCTGAAGCATTCGCAGTGACCAACGGAGTAAAGCAGGGCTGCGTATTGGCTCCCACCCGTCTCTGCAGCCTGCACCCGTTGACTTCTTCGGCAGACAGTGAGCAACCGTACACGGATGCTTTCTTGCCTGAGGCAGAATCCCGGTTCCTAGCAAAGACAGAGAGACTGCATGCATACTGCAATTGTGTTAGCCCTTCCCTGATCTGAATTGCTATAATCCTTACAGACGGCAGTTTTTTTTTCCTGAATAACATGAAAATAGGAAAAACACTTATAATGATATACATTCAGGAGTTTTTTTCACTGCCAGCCTCTACCCACTGAATATTTCATCTGACAATGCCTGTAAACCGGTATTAAATACAACTATTATTATTATTACCCTGTTCAGTCTCATGTTCTCGGCTATGCTTATGGATGCCTACCGTGATGAGCAGCCTGGGATCTGCAGCGCCTACAGAACTGACGGGCACCTTCTCAACAGTCGGCGTATGCAGGCTTTAACGCACGTGTCTACGACTACAGACCATGACTTGCTCTTCACGGATGACTGCGCCCTTAACACCGTGACGGAGGAGGACATGTAAAGAAATATGGACCTCTTCGCCGCAGGCTGCGCCGATTTTGGATAAACAAACGGTACAGCCAAAACGGTTGTCATGCACCAGCCGCCACTCAGCGCGGAATACAATGTTCCCAAATCAATGTCAACGGTGCTCAACTCAAAAACGTGGATACCTTCGCTTATCTATGAAGCACGCTGTCATGCAAAACGAGAATCAATGACGAGGTTGCCAAACGGATTTCCAAAGCTTGTCAGGCCTTCGGCCGGCTGCAGGCCTCCGTGTGGAATCGCCAAGATATTCACCTGAACACCAAACTGAAGATGTACAAGGCCGTCGTCTTGACGACACGCCTTTACGGAGCGGAGACCTGGATCGTCTACTCGAACCAAGCCAGGAAGATGAATCACTTCCATATCAGCTGCCTCCGCAGAATACTGAAGCTCAGATGGCAAGACAGGGTCCCGGACACGGAAGTCCTGAAGCGGACCGGAATCCTCAACATCCACGCCATGCTGAGGCAAGTGCAACTGTGATGGAGCGGCCACCTGGTGAGAAGGGATGATTAGCGACTACCGGACCGACTTTTCTACGGAGATGTCGCTACGGGTGCTCGCCGAGAGGGCGGTCAAAAACGACGCTACAAGGACACTTCGAAGAAATCACTGAAGCAACTGCAAATCAACTCGGTGACCTGGGAGGAACTCGCCCAGGAAAGACCGGCTTGGAGAAGATCAGTGAAGACTGGTTCAGCAATCTATGAGGCTAACCCGATCGCCACCGCCAAGGCCAAAAGAGCGGCACGAAAGTCACGTGCGCCCTGGACCAACACCGCCAATGCCCAGGCCCTGCCAACATGCCAGCGCTCTCAACGCATCTTCCGCGTAAGAATCGGAAAGGTTGGACATCTTCGGATGCGATGCATCAACAATTGACAATTCCAACTTCTACGTCACATTCAGCCAACCCTCCTTCAGACTCCGCCCACTCACTCCTGGGATTAATTCCATTACTCCCACCATCATAGGGACTTCATCTTAATACTCATCACCTGTTACCCCCACCCCACCCCCGCCTTCGCCACCGTCACCATCACTACCAGCAGCGATGGGGAATCTCTCCTAAACTGTCCTCAATGTGACCACACATTAACCTCACGCATCGGCCTGGTCGGTCACTTACGAATCCATCGTTCAGAGACTGATGAACCAGTGCCTGGAGCAGCAAAACACAGCAGAGATCGCCGCCTCCACTGCCCTCACTGTTATCGCGCATTCTCTCATCGCATGGGCTTATTCGGTCACATGCGCATCCATGACAGCAGAATTCACCGCAATGCCGACAACGCCGATACCCCATGCACACCCTCCGCTCCTGCCATTCTTAGCGCCACTGCCACCCCCACTTCCATGAATGACATTCCCCAGCCTATACCGATTTCTCCTGCCCACACTGCGCCCGCAACTTCAACTCACGCATCGGCCTGGCCGGTCACCTGCGAATCCATCGCACGGAGGCTGGTGAACCAGTGCCTGGGGCTCCAACATACACTCGAAGCGCTAGCCTGCACTGCCCTCACTGCTCCCGCACATTTACTCACCGCATGGGCCTATTATGACACATGCGCCTCAATGCAACCTGCGGTAAACCACCGGAGGCTAAGCAACATCAGCGCACACCATCTTCACTGATACATATAAAACCCGCTCACAATAATCAAAATGTACCTGTTAAAATCACTGCCTCCTAGAAACCGTGGCTTGGAAGGCTGCATATCTGACGCTTACACCAGACCACGCCGTCGGCCCAGTGTATGTGCTGTGTACGTCGAGTAGCTAAGAAGTGGACTGGGAGTCAGATGGTGATGGCTCCTTCATAACCCCTGAGTAAGTGAATCCTGGTGTGTGGGTTATGGGGGCCAGGGCGTGCTGTGGCGTGCGAAGACGGGTACGCTGAACCCTCATCCAATGCGCCCACTCCCACATCATACAACTGACCGGCTCGGATAGTGGTCTGATTGTGGGGGTGGGGGAGAGAGTGAGGTCGACAGCTAAGTGTATTTTCCTCACTATTAACAATCTGACGCGCTTGAAACTATCATGGTGCGCTAAAAGCCGTGGCTTGGAAGGTCGCCAACTGACAGGATAACTCGGACCGCATGGTCAGCCCAATGTGTGTTTTGTGTGGAGCGGCTGACTGGTGGACTGAGAGTCAGGTTGCAATGGCTCCTGCTTAATGTGGCTTTTATGGCACTCCTACTCCGTAGGATCCGAGCCAGGTGTAGTGGTACACCCAGATGCGGCTCCGGCCACGCCAGCCACCTGCGCCCTCTCCCATATTCGGTCTTCTTGACTCTGTCTTGACACCGGGCTCAGGTGGGGGAGGAGGAGAGAGTGCGGTAGCTGCAGCGCAAGGCTACTATCACTTAAAACTAATTCGCGCGCAATTCACCGTCCCTGCACAACCTGGTGTGGAGCATACGGTGAACCTCGTCGCAATCGACGGTCGCACTGTCGTGTGTATATACCTTAAGACCGTCAAAACAAATTTTTAAATGTCCCTTCCTCAAATCCCCATGTCTGTTCACTGACATGTGTCATTACAGATATTTCTGACTTACTACCATGTGTATCAAACGTTAGCTGTCCATACCTCAGTTCACCATGTCTTTTCACAAACATATGTCATCACTGATATATCGAAGTGACTAACGTCAATATATACCGCCAACTGTCACTTCATAATTTAACCATGTGCAATCACTGACCTATTTTATCAATTTCATATATATCTTAAGCCTAAGGCTGAATGTCACTTCCTTAGATCGACATGTCTATTCACTGACATTTTCGTTACTGACATAAACAACTTACGAACCTTAATAGCTACTGTTAGCAGTCCCTACCTCAGTGTACAATATCTACTCACCGACACATGTCATTACTGCCATATCTTCCTTAAAACATTTTATATATAGCGTTTGAAGTCCCTCCCTCGTTGTACCATTTCTAACCACCGACACACGTCATTAATGACATATATTCACATTTAGTCACTTTATTGAGGAAGTAGGCTTTCGCCCTTGCTGCCCCTATTCACATTCAAAATGGCGATAGAATAAACGTTTACAACAATTAATCAGACAAATGTAAATTAAAGGTCATCGATATCAGCAAGCTGCCGCTACTGATACAATCTTTATTATATGTTCAATAATTTTTCAGCATATGAGTATCTAGTTTTCATTTAAATGTGTCAACAGTTTCTGAATGGACCACCTCAACTGCGAGTCCGTTCCTTGCTCCAACGACCCTCTGCA
Organism: Schistocephalus solidus; assembly: GCA_017591395.1. NCBI lineage: Eukaryota > Metazoa > Platyhelminthes > Cestoda > Diphyllobothriidea > Diphyllobothriidae > Schistocephalus > Schistocephalus solidus. Next base: position 102,655 of record WEDG01004983.1, on the reverse strand, counting down.
AAAAGGCGTTCCAACGGACGTTTGTGGGGACTAATTCCTTTGCAGTTGAAAGGGATGATCCCACAAATGTTCCGTCCCAGCCAATTCGAAGAAGGTAGCAAATTCTAGGGCACACTTACAGCCTCTGACAATCCGGTAGGTTTGGATGAGGTCACCCCGTAATTGCCTGTAATTGAGAGAAAACAAATCAAGTTCAACCAGTCTTGCTTCGCAAGGCAAATGACTAAGATTCTTGGCCATCTTCTTAGCCCTCGCCTGCATTCGTTCAGGCTGTAGATAATCCTTTTTAAGCAATAGACGCCAGGCCTGAACGGCATACTCCAAGTGAAATCGAACAAATTCCACGTAGATTTTTCAGAATAGTTCCTTATAAATCTGCACAAATCCACGTCCGAGCGCGCGGTTAGCTTCCATTAGGCACTGTGAAGATGGTTTGAGTAGGGAGTTTATTAGAACAGGAGGTCCTTCTGTTGAATATCAATTAGATGTTTAAATATAAATTGTATATTTAAGGCCCAGAGGGCCCCATCCTTACAAACTTAGTATCGGGACAAAAATAAATACAAAGTGGATAATTGCTGCATTATGTGAACAGCGATGTGAACAGCAGAAACACGTAGTATGGAAGGCATATCCGATTCAGAACGATCTGCCATTTTTAAAACAATAGTCAACAATCTTTGGAATATTTGTTGAACTAGAAAAGAAAAAGTAAAAACTCCTACGGTAAAATTGGTGGCGGAGTACGGCGAGCCGCCAATTAAAAAAAAAACTAGGAGAAAAAAAAACCACTTCTCTAATATATTAATCGCTAGAATTGATGAGATTGGTACGATGCAATGGGAAGGTACTGTGGTGTTGCTGGCAATGTATGAGGGTTCGGAACGATTCTTGTCAGGTAAGAGATAATATAACAGTCAGAGCTACTGTTTATAACTATCAGGGAGGTAAGAGAAGAGGAAATCATCGTAGAACGCATGTTCAAAACGAAGAGGGGAAAGTATAAATCATGAGATCATCCCCGAGATGCGACCTTGCTGATTGCATAGTCCACTAACAAGATGGCGAAAACATCAGGAGTCATCACGATCATCAACAGATCCCGGATACCATTGTCAGAGTTTCAAAATCAGAGGAAATTATCAAGGTTATCAAGAGTTAACGATGATAGTTGAAAAGAAGGGAACGAAATAGTGATTGCGAAGATAGACTCTGCAGAGGATAATTAAAGCATATTAAGAAACCAATGTAATATCAAGGAGACTACCTCGAATATCAAAAGGACCCTTTTCAAATCAAAAGTTGTGAGTTTGGGAAGGAAACAGACAATAAGGACTTAACATCTTCCGAAGTTTAATGTTTGCGTAATTTGGTTTTGAAAATTGCTAGTGTAGACGACAACCTAATTTCGAGTGGAAGACTATTCCGGATGAAAGCCTATTTGGAGGCAATAGCTGACTATGTTTATTTGTGTAGTTAAGGGTGGTGAAATGATCATGGAGGAATTACGATTGGCACAAGGTTGATCTACCGGAGTGAGAGCGTTAATTTGTGGGAGATGTGGACTACAGTTAACGTGAAACAGTAGAGACCGTCTTCGAGTTTTCTCACCCACAGAAATTTAATGTTTGGTAACTGACATACATCCGTATAAAAGCTATGGATTCAGGAAGAGAAAACAGTCTTCGGGTAAACACTCTCTGAACTTTTGCAATCTTACTGCGGTCAGAGGCCTTTATCAGCCCAAAGAGGGGACAGCAGTATTCTAGGATCAAAAGAGCAAAGTTACGGTACAGTGATAACTTTATTTCTGAAAGGAAGAAATTATGTGATATAAAGCCATACATGTGTGCAGAAATTCGATCTGCATGAGGCGAGAATGCTAGCTTATTCGTGTAACTTAGACATAAGTCTTTTATTGTTAATCTTTCGAAAAGTGTACTATTTTGAAATACTAGGGGTCCAGGATGCTTGGCGGAGCCAAAACACATGAACGTTCTCTTGGATGGAGAAAATTCCATCTGCCAACCAGAGCTCCAACGTAAGCTCATAAGTATATCAGTGTTTATTTCATCAACGGAACTATTGGAGGTGGGAGAGGAGGAACTCATCGTGGACAACAGGGTCGAATGGAAGAGGGGAAAGTAGAGGTCATGAGATGATCACCGAGATGTGACCTTGCTGACTACATAGTCCACCAACAAATAGGCGAAAACAACAGAAACTGCCACGATCATCAACAGATGCCGGAGACTATCGTCGGGGTTGCAAAATCGGGGAAAACTATCAAGGTTGTTAAGAGTTGGTGATGCTACTTGAAAAGGAGTGGAAGAAAGTATGCGGTGTTATTCCTCAACAAGTGAAAGGGACTGCCAATCGAGAAGGTACTGGTAGGGATCATTCTCCTCATTGGTCCTTCTGATACGGAATCTTAGGATAACACTTATTAACGTTCAAATCAACACCCAATAAGCAGACCAGCTGCTAAAACGGTTGAGATTCTCTTGAAGTGCGCGTCTATCGGCATCCGATATGATGACCCTCCACAATTTAACATCATCTGCAAACATGACGGCGCTGCAACCCAGGTCGTCGACACATTCGTTGATTTAGAAAAAGAAGAGTAAAGGCCGTAAGACGGAGCCTTGGAGGACACCATTAAGAACTGCAGTAGGTGTTGACTTCGAGGTATCGATGCACACAGTTTTCAATCTTCTTGTAAGAAAATCTGCGGTCCATGTCAACAGCATTGCTCTTTTTTCCAATTTAAGGTAATATATAGATAAGACGTTTGTATGGGACATTGTCAACCGCCTTCTTGAAATCAGTGTAAATAACATCAACCCTAACATCTGCGTCTAGTGCGCGAGTCCACTGCTCTGTGGAAAGCAATAAACTGGCGAGACAAGAGTGATCCTGCCTGAAGCCATGCTGGAGGTCTGAGAGTAATTGGTTTTCCTCCAGGAACTTCATGGTCGCCTTCTGAATTATTGATTTCATTATTTAACAGCAAATGGAGGTTAGGTTGACAGGCCAATAATTGTTGACATTAGATAGGGCCCCACTCTTGTAAATGGGGTATATATTGCTACCTTCCATTCAGTTGGCAGTTTTCCTGATTCAAATGACAAATTGAATATATTCGCTAGTGGTGTGGAGATTTCGCCCACCAATTCTTTCAAGAACTTTAGCGGTGTATCCTCCGGACCAGATGACTTTGCTTCTTTGAGATTTTGCATTTCTATTTGCACGAGAGGAGCCGGGAAGAGTATATATTCAAGCAATAGACCGGCGTTTACAACAGCACTGTTGACATTTTTAAGCTGAAGCTCAGTTTCTCTAGTGAATACTGAGGCAAAGAATCGACCCAAGTGCTCGGCTTTCTCGCCATTTTCAATGTCTTCAACAACATTCCCATCCATGATTACTGCGACTCGGTCCTTGTTTTTTAATAGACTATTGAAATAATGGAATAATTTTTTTGGCTTATTTTCAACCTGCTGGGTAATCTTTGATTCATAGTTCTTCCTTACCTGACGGCTCATTTTTGACAGCATTCTATTGGCGACGACATTCCTTGAGATGTTCTACTGACCCTGTTTCCCGAAATAACTTCCATTTTTTTCTTATTTTACTGTCTGATTAGTTCTCTTGTTAACCAGGCAGGGTGACTGGACAATAGCGCTCAATCAGATCGAGTGAAGCTGTCTTACACGATCGTCAGTCATTCTCCGGATTCCCTTTGAGCAAACAATCCCATTTCACAGACATTAGTTATTTCTTCATCATGTTAAAATCAGCCTTACATATATTTCTTTTGTCTTCCGTTCTCTCATGGCGCTGAGAATAAAGTGAGTTATCCCAGAGCAGCGTAGTATGGTCACGCTTACCGAGAGGTGCGATAGAATACACTTTATCAATGTTAGATAAGTCCTTCGTAAATACTAGATCCAGGCAATTGGCTCTCTGGTTCTCTCTAACTCTCGTTGGTGAGCTAACAGTCTGGGCCAGAAGTTGGTCGAGAGTGAGATTCATTAGCTTGTGGCCGAAGAGAGATGGCACATTGCCAAATGTCAGATTTACCCAGTCTTCTGAAGGTGCATTGAAATCTCCAGCAAAAAGCACCTCCTGGTTGTTAGTGACCTGTCAGTTCAACCGTCGTAGTCCGACGATATCTGCCGCCTGCTCCACGGCATGGTGGTGCAGGAACGGTGACTTGTGCGGTAATTAATTTTAAGTGATAGCAGATGTTCACTGCGTTTACCGCACTCTCTCTTTCCTTATCCGCCTGTTCTCAGTGTCAAGACATAGTTATGAGGACCGGAGTTTGGACAGGGTGCAGGTGGCTGGCGTGGCCAGAGCCACCCCTGGGCGTGTCACCACACCTGGCTCGGATCCGTGGGATCCAAGCCAAGTGTGTGACCTTCAAGACTAATGACTCCCTGTCCTCCCACTGCTCGCACAGACCCACACTTTAAAGAAATACATATCCATTATTTATAAAGCTGTTATTTGTCGTTAAAAATAAACAATAAAAATATTTTTATTTTCAATTTTCAATTTTTTCCGATATAAACTTTATTTTTATACATAAATTTAACATTGTTAAATAATTTTTTAAATAATTGTAAAATTTAGTTTTTTTTGGCTCAGCTTTTTAGTAGCATACTTTTTTGCATCTTATAGGTTCTTGATAACTCAAATTAGCAACAGGACTGATTATCTGTCTGCGCTGTTGAATGAGGGCAGCGCTTTATAAACTACGCTCATCTTTCTTGATCCCTTCAGACAATTACAGCTTTCAGTTGCAATTCTCAATCACTTCACTAGATATAAGCTCACCTGAGCAGAAGGCTCTCTTCAATTCAATTCAATTTATTGAGGGAAATAGGCATGGGCCTTTGAGTCCTCTGTGCAGAACCTTCTGGATCTAGCCCAGAGCATACTGTAACTGACGCTTACTAATACCTACATGCCCCTTTTATATTCTTTCATATCCATAACTGACTTAACAGACAACGATAATTATCTTAGCATTTAGACACACTAGCGATTATTTCAGCAAAAATAACTACAGATTGAGGGTACATACCTCCAAAAAGCCTGCAGCCCTCATAACAATTCGGACGCGAATCGGAGGCGATTCGAATCTAACGTAAGAAAATTTGGACGCGAATCTCATCCGACATTACTCACCATTTCGGACTCGAATCAAATCAAAAATTCGTATCCTATTTTTAGTCTAATTTTTGATAGACATAACTACCAGGTTAACGGTTCCACTGCAAATTTTAGCAATAGCAAGGTAACTCTTAAAATGCCGAGTAAGCAAGTAGAATATATTTTGTTTCAAAAGGTATAAAAATGTGTGTTTACAAAAATATTTGTTAAATGTGTCTTCAAGACTTTGTTGACGGACCCGGCATTCCATCCGCCGTTTTATCAGGTCTCCTCTCTGAAATGAAATCGGAATGAAATTAGTGTGTGGGTGAGCAAACAATGACCTTCGAAATACAAATTATAAAAGTACAAAAGTCAGCTGAGTTTTATGGAGGCAATTTTTGTAGATAATATTGATAATTAAATTAAACTAACGTCAAGAATCTTGCCGAGGGCAGCCTTTAGGCCCCTTTTGTGCCGTCGATCGCATGCTATCCTAAAGGAATTTTCGAAAGATCTTTCCAGCTGTAAGTTTTCAGCGTTTTGTGGATTATTCCACAGATTAAACACCTCTGTTGTTCACCCGAATAAGTAATTAATGAGACATTTCTTACCCAAAATAACTGCATATAAGGGGAAACGAAAAACGCGTTCTTGTCTTTGGGCCTACCATAGAAAGTTAAGCGGTGGGTCACCGCGTCAGTGAACTGGACAGTAAATATGCGATCAGCCAAACTGCTTATGATGTCGACGCAAACGTTGGCCAAATGGGTAACCAAGTAAGATAATTAATAATGTGCAGGAAACCTACCAATTGCTCCCTGTATGCCTGTCTGTGACGTCCTCAATAACGGCCAGTACTTCATCAAGGGTCAACATCTGTATAAATATCGAACCACTTGACGTTCAGTTGGGTGCATGGTTGCCGAAGCTACTCAATGGCTCTTCCTGACAACGCCATATGGCCACCACGTCCACTTTGAGATCCTGCAAATGCCACATTTCTTGTAGTTGGTAGCGCATTTACCACAGCAGACATGTTTTCATTGATGAGCGGCTGCGGCCGTTGGTTTCTTTGACCACGTCGCCGTTTTCGGTTGTGACGAAAGATTATCCTCAGAATGCTGCTCAGGTGAATCAGTGGTATACGCGAGCGTATTGTCCATGACCTCAGAGACTCTCATACAGTGGGTTCTTCTTCCATTCAATGAAAACTTGAAGCGTCGTTGGCAGCTGCGTCCGATGCCATAGCCATCCAACTTGCAACCTCATCAACAGAGTATATCTCAGAGACCGAGTCATCATATGATGAACTGGACGAGGAAGTGAGCTGCCAGGATGATGTAGTTGAGTCGAATGGGTACATTTACATCATATTCCCGGCGCTTTTTCCAAAATAAGCAAGAAAAAACATTATTTGCCTGCCCCCTATGTTTTATTTTAAAAATAGGTCTCCACATACTATTATCAGTTTAGTTCAGTTTTATTAAGGGAAATATAGGCGAAGCCTTTGAGCACCCTATTGATTTCAATGACACTGCAAATTAAAAAAGGCCAACATATAATGGACGTTGGACAAAGGGTTATCTCCTCGTCACTCTACAGAACATCTGAAAAAAACAAATATAAAATAATAATACTCAAAAAGGGAGTAGTATGATCTATAACGCGAAAATTGTGGATGGGAATAGGTTTCAGGAAAGGTGTTAGTTTCTGATGTCGTGGTGGTACTTATGGCTGCACTGGTCAAAATTCGGCTTAAAAGTGTCAACGGATGGAGACATGATGATGTCCGCAGGCAGAGAATTCCAGGCCTTAATAACTCTGTTGGAGAAGAAGAACCTTCTTGCGTCCAGTCTTGCGCCAGTCACACGTAGTTTGATAGGCTGTCCTCTCAAAGTAGTGATAGTGGCCAGCTCAAAGTAGTCGCCAGATGCAAGGCAACAATCCTGAACCCGCATCATGTGAAAGGCTTGGATTAGGTCACCGCGTAGCTGTCTATAGTCCAGAGGAAACAGATCAAGATTGGACAATCATGTCTTGTAAGGCAGGCAGCTTTGACCACGAACAAGCTCGGTTACACGTCTTTTGACCTTTCGAAAGGAATGTGGTCTTTGGCAGATCACGGTCTTCCGGCTTGTATGGCAAATTCAAATTGTGGTCGCACGAACATCCCGAAGACCTTATTAAAGCAATCTTTGTAGAACTTTGCAAACGCTCACTTAAGTATATAAAGCTTGACATGGCGGATTTTTATACTTTTGGGCAATGGAACGAGGGCTTCAGTGAGGGCGTGATCCATAATTCTAGATCTTTCTGAGCCTCTACCTCTGGTAGTGGTGTGTCGTCCAGATAGTAAATTCTCTGGTGCCCGGAGCTGGTTCTGCCGAATCGCAGAATATTGCACTTGGTAGCATTGAATGGGAGGAGCCAGTTGTGCGACCATTCCTTAAGTCTGTGCAAGTTCGCCTGTACATTGGCTTCATCAGCTTCGCTGTGGATAACCTTCCAAAGCTTTATATCGTCAGCAAATATGGCGGTGTCACAGTCCAACCCAGTTACGCAGTCATCAATGTATATAAGGAAGAGGATAGGGCCAAGGACGGAGCCATAAGGAACCCCAATCTTAACCGCCACCTCCACCGATTTTTCATCGCCAAAATGGACAATCTGAAATTGCCCAATCAAAGAGTTTTCGATCCACTTCAAAAGGTTGCCCCTTACCCCAATACGGTTGAGTTTGTACAGAAGACGCTGGTGAACCACGCTAACAAAGGTCTATTTGAAGTCTATGTAGACTGCGTGCACCACATTTCCTTCCGAGACCACTCAGGTCCATCGTGCCAGACAGTAGAGCAAATTTGTCAAACAGGAACTTCCTCTGTGAAATCCGTGCTGCGCGTCAGAGAAAAGATGATGCCACTCCAGAAACTGCATCAGTTCACATTTGATGATTTGCTCCATAATCTTGCAACATATGGAGGTGAGACTTACTGGCCTGTAGTTATTTGCGGAAGCCCGGCGCTCACTCTTATGTATCGGGGAAATCCACGCGGTTTTCCAATCGGGTGGCAATATGCCTGCACCAAGGGAGGCTTGGATGAGTAGACACAAAGGTTCTGCCAACTCTACGGCCAACTCCTTCAACAACTTTGCCGGTATTATATGAGGACCTGGCGATTTGGTTTCTTCCAGCTTCAGTAGCTCCTCCAGAACAAAAAGTTCTGTTATGACCAATAAGACAATTGTCGGGATCTCTTCCACACTATAGTTATCAGCGGTTAGATAGGTTTCTCTCGTAAAAACCGACTGAAAGAACTCAGATAGATGCTCAGCCATTTCCTCGTCCTTGCAAATTTTGACGCCTTCATCCGTTGTTAACAAAGGGATGGGGTCTTTATTTCAAATGCACTGCCGAATGTAGTTGTAGAAGAGCTTCGGATTTTCTGTTGCACAGTTAATCAAGTTACTCTCAAAACTTCGGTGGGCTTACTCATCAAGGCCTTTTACCCTGTTTCTCTGCGTCTTGTACTTCTTCAGCGATTCAACGGTCTTTTCCCTTAAATAAGTTTGCCACAGATTTCGCTTGCAGTTTACTTCACTGTTCAGCGTGTTCGTATGCCAAGGGGGCCTGTTAGTGACCTTTTTTCGAATAAGGACAGTAGTTGGTGATAGGTCTATGTAATACGGCCTTAAAGTACAACCAATCCTCGAGAATACACCCCCTGAATGTTTCATTCCAATCTAAATGGCGCAGATTAATTTTCATTTGGATACAATCTCCACGCCATAGGTTGCGTTTGACTGTGATGCTTCAAACAGGGACAGAAAAAAGTTAATATTTCCACTGTAGGACTACGTGATCACTTTTTCACAGTGGGGGTAGACAGTTCACAACATCTACGCTGTCAGGCGCTTTTGTCAATACAAGGTCCAAACAATTAGCTTGTTGCCCCTCGGTTATTCTGGTTGGAGACAGGACGTGTTGAGTAAGTAAGCAATTGTATATTGGTTCTCGGAGGCGGCGATCAAAGTTTAATTCCGACGCTGGTGCCGACCTCTGATTCCAATCGATATTCGGAGGGGTATTGTCGCCCATAATCATGACTTCGGATTGACTAGCACACGATTCTAAATCATCTATCAGACTACTGTCTGACTGCGGATCGTTTCTCGGTCGTCGGTAGACCATTAGGATCTCAAGTGCTTGGGACCCCGGCGTTCTGATGGTGAGCCAGATGGCTTCAGTTTCACACACGAGCTTTTACATTTTTTCTGACACGAGCAGGCCATATCTGAAATAAACAGCACACCCCCATGACGTTCTGCTCTATCCTTTCTGAATCTCTGAAACCCGGGGGTGGCAACTTCACAGTGCCTTGCCGGTGCTAACCAAATATTAATTCTCAATTCTTAAAATTGATTCACGATCGTTCACCTTCGCGGTCAGCCACGTTTCAGTAATGGGGATGATATCTGTTGAAGTTTGGCACATGCATATCTTAAGCTCATCTCATTTAGGGACTAGGCTTTGGACATTGGTATATATACATTTTAGTTTATTTGTGTGTTGCAAGCTGGCAATGTCGCCTCCTTCATTTGCAGCAGCTGGACCGACATACGCAGAGGATATGTTCATATTCAAGAGGCTTTGCATATTTCCGCAATAGATTTTGATTTTGTGTAGATTTTTGCATTGGATTAGTTGCCCGAAAGTGAGTCTTTTGTTAGAATAACGGGCGTCCTCCAGAGAAGGGGTTTTGTACTCAAACAATCACTCCGCTCCTTATTACCAGTCCCTTCTCTCCCAGTTCTTTCCAGTTCTCCAATTCCGCTTTTAGCGCCCTTCATTTCATTATCTCTTGTACAGAGTAGTCCGGTTGAAAAACAAATACCTCTGTGACCGAGAACTTCCTCTGCTCTTCGCTCGATAAGAAGGTCTCTCTGAAGTTTGTTTTCCAAAATTACCTTTAAAGGCCTTGTTTTATTTCTAAGTTATCTTTAATATTTAGTCAAAAAAGTTTAAAAACCCTAATTTTTCCATCCTCTCTTATTATTTCACTCAAACACTCATGCAAGGCCATGATGTTATCATGTATTCTATGCCTGGGGTTTTCTTTGGTTGATTCACAAAGCCCATGTACAATTATGATTTGTGACCTGTTCACAGCACCTCTTTCCAGGGGGTTCTGTTGACAAATTTGTCTGGCTGATGTTGGGGCTTCCCCAATACTAGCTTACACGTCATTAGCTTGGGCAGTGGTAAGGGTATGTACTACCGTTGTGGGTCCACTTTGTGTCATCATTTCGGTGGGCAACAGCTCCTCTTTATTTGCCTCTGATAAAGCGCACGTGGCCTGGAGACTATTTTTGGTAATCGTTATCTGCTGTGTTTCCGTTAGCTCATGCATTGGTATATTTTGCTCGATTTCATTTCATACCTTGGATTGCTTTTCTGGCGAGTTTGACATTATCCCCTTCAGATTTTTGGGACCCATCCCTGGGGTCTTACCTTTCGCCTTTTTCTTTTTCTCCAGTGTTACTGGAGGATCTGCGTCACAACTCTTGACTGGTATCTTAGATACCACATTTTTAATATCTGAGGATTTGTTGTGTAGGTTGCCTCGTGATCTACGCCGTGTTATACTATGCGTTGATACTGGCAATTGATTCTCTGAAACGAGATTCTGCTGCATAAATATTTCATTATCCTGATTTCTTCCTCCAGTTGCTTTAACTTGGAGGCTAGCATTTGACAACCGCAACAACAGTTTTTCTCGTACTTTGGCCGTAACCAATTTAAAAGGCTTTTAGAGCGCTCCGCCGAGCGTGCCGCGATTAAACAATCGGGTAGGCGTCGATCTTGTAGAGTGGGGTCACCGGTTCAATCCCGCCCCGCGTAAACTTTTGCACTTCAATTTCAGCCTTCACCATTTTGCTCACATATAGTATCTCCACAAGAAAAAAACGTTAGATATGAATTTTCGTCCTACTTCCGAGGGAGAAAGCCTTTTACGTCGTTCTCTTATTAGATAGTGACTCTATAGGCTGGATATTTTTGTCCTAATACGGTGGTAGATTAATTCGGAAGAGAGATCTTTACCAAGTATGTTCGAAATATGATACTTTCAACCAATAAGTTAAGAAGGGTAATCAGCCTTTGAAGAAGTTGTTTTTCTCGGTTCGCAAACAGCCGAACCGAGGGATAGCCAACTCGATGGAAGTCCCTACGAACACGTGTTCTACGAAAATCCGTTGAAAAGTTGTGAGGACGAAGGTATCCTTGAGTGGAATCTAGTTTCTGGTACCAGGAAGATAATAGAGTGAACAGTAGACCAAAATTCTTGAAGAAAATTAATTCCTCTCCCGAATTTATTTCGAGACATTTTCAAAAAGGTTTCTTCGCAAGTTCTTTCAAATAGATTTATACGCCGAAAATGGTAAGTGTACACAGAAAAGGCGTAGAGAAACGTATAGGCAGTTATGCGTCCACGTAGCAGCGTGGGAGCGGAGGAAATGGCGTGGCACGGTGCAGGCTCGATTGACACCTTAGTTTCCGATCGACCAGCCAATAATGATGCGCGCAAACTTTTGCGCCCTTACCGAATCGTAATCGGGGGACACTGGCAACCAATCAAATTCTAGTTACGATTGGAGAACGCCTGGTCGAGCTTCAAATCACATTTCCTTCCCATTTGGGAAGGAATAGTCGTTTCATAAATCTAGATCAAACATAATCAAAAAAACTATTATCAAACACACTATTACGACTGTTTGACAGCATTGAAAGTTTATTACCGTTGAACTTTTCTTGTCCCTAATCGGCTTCCACCTTTTTAGCGATCAGTACAATTAAGTTCAATTAGTCGGCTTACCGCATACCGGAATCAACTGCACTCGCATCTGATTGGAAGTGACCATCCCTTCGAATTTTTTAGTTCAGTTCAGTGTATTTGAGGAAACTAGGCCTACGCCTTTGAAATTCCTATTTGTTACATAAAAATAGCATGAATAAGAAGCAATGTAAATAAGTTACAGTCAAGTGAATGCAGGCAGATTCACGTGGTTCACCGATATTGTTAAGGTTGAGTAGTCACATAGTCTTTGTGGTGCTGCAACATATGTATGTCAAGCCGATGTTTGAATGTATCCACAGACTGGGACATTACAATCGCCTCTGGTAGGTTATTTCACGGTTCCACGACACGGTTGGTGAAAAATACTTCCTCACATCCAATATTACTATGGGCACACTTAGTTTGAATAATTGGCCTCTGAAATTATTCGTAGTGGCAAGTTGGAAAAAGTCATCACATAGGAGGGTGCAATCCATGCCACGCACGATGCGGAAGGTTCGTATCAAGTCTCCGCGCAACTGCCTATAACTTAGAGGATAGAGCTTGAGGTTATTTCAACGAATCTCATATGGCAGTTCACCTTGACCTCTTACTAATTTTGTGGCTCACCGCTGCACCCTTTCGGGCATGTTGTAGTCCTGTTGGGTCTACGGTCGCCAGGCTTGTATCGCATATTCAAGATGTGGCCTTACAAACGTACCAAAGACTTTAGAAAAGCAGTCTTCATCCTGAAACTTTAAATGTTCGCTTGATAGCGTACAGCATTGAATTGGCGGATTTAGCTGCCTTGCAACATTGCGTAGAAGGCGTCAGATTGTCTTTCATTCAAACTCCAAGATCCTTCTGGTGTGTGCTTCACGGAGTGGCAAACAATTCAAATAGTAGTGTCACATATCAGTGACCTGATTTCGATTTCCCAGATGTAGCAGGGTGCATTTGTTTTAGTAGAAGGACCACAGTAGTTTCTACCTCCGTCGAATGAGTACTCTCGAAATCCATAAAAGATTATTTTTGAACCTTAAAATTATTGCCATGAAACATTCATATGCATTCTGTATAGCTGCTTTATTTCTAAGTTCCCTACGAGCAGCAGCCCCGCCTAGCTTCCTCTGCCCCCCTGGAAGGTAAGTATTTCCCTTAAGCCAAACTCCCCGTTTCGAGCCCTTCTGTCTAAGCATACAACCAAAACAAAGCAATAATGGTATCAGAAAAGAGGAGTTTGTTTTAGGTTTTTTCCTGTGTTCCTAGGAGATTGAGCGCGACCAAGAAATGCTATATCAATAAACCTATTCATTTACTTACGTACATTGTGACATGACTACACAAAGGCTCACGTCTATTTTTCTAAGCAAGCAGAAGTGGAAAATAACAGCGGGGCGATAACAGTTCCGAACAGGTTGGTATTTTAGGGGAGTTACACAACTGTCTAAATTCCAAGTCAACTGAGTCCCGTACTTTGTTTTTATCTTAACTCGAGTTAAGATCTTTACCGCCCTTTAGGCGCGAATTAGCTGATGTTCTTGTCTAGTTGCTGGTTCCATTTCGTCCATATTCTCCAGTTTATTTGAATTTCTCTGCACGAGTTTCTTTGGCTTCGCGAAATGGGCCCTTATTTTCGGTGCGACGTTTACGTACAAAGTAATCTTTAGTGTAATGAATTGTCACGGCATTAGCGTCCTGATTAAAAAGGCGGTGCGTTTGGATTTTTAAAGCTTTCATCATTTTTCCGACTCTTCAAAGACAGTACATTTTCTGTCTCTTATTAATTTCTCATTATTTTTTCAATTTTGTGTTCTTTTTATTGTAATTCAATCAATTTTTAAGTTACCTAGCCGACTTTAACGCGTTCATTACACCTAAAACGCCTCTGCCTATTCACGTGAACAGCCTTCGAAAGATTATTAGGCCGTTCTTGCCAGACCTGCCTTCGGATGCGCAAAAACTGTTCGGTATCACTAGCTAGTCCTAAAACCAAGTGGCTAGAGTTACCAGGTTGTTTTGAGTAGGAGAACGATGCGAGAACGTTTAAACTATACATCAAGACAACGTGCCTATGATGCGTATATCTACGAAGGAGCATTATCACTGCCCACCTTTTTGGTGCATGTGGAACACTGTGCATTAGGTATAAAGATTTGTTATCATCCTGTGAAAATATCACCCGTATTTCTATAGCTTCACCTGATGGAGCTTGCTGAATTTCACGAATAAGAGTTTTATAAACGTTCCAGCTTGACGACGCCACTGGGTACGTAAAACCGTCCATGACGACATCGAACAAGAAGGCGGAAATGTAATGCCCTTTACCGTGGCGTAACCTGTTCATAATTCACATGAATTGACCACTCACCCGGTGATATGGCTCCTGGATATCAATCCTTACCACGAACGACTTCAGCATTTCTGATAGTCGGGAACATCCGGACACGAGGATGATAGTATACGCCCATCCACACATTCCACCACATGACAATCTTTCGCATGTTCCCTTGATTACTATTCTTTTAATAAGTCGTAACTTAGATGACGATTAACTTGTGGAGGACTACAAGGCTTGCTTAGTCGAGTGAACTTTCGAACGAAAAGGGGAAAATTATTTTGGCAGTTTTTCTTTACAAGATCTTTGGGCATTGATAATACTATAAACATTACGCAGCCAATGACCCATGCCATGCAGGTACCAACATAGTTTATCAAGTGACAAACAGGGCGTCGACTGTTTTACGCACACATTGTAATGATTTCCAGAAGAAAGCAGCCTTGTAGAAGCAAGTGACTATGTAACTTTTGTCAACACGGTCGCAAATCAAGCCTTTTAAAGCGATTGAACCCACATGCAGAAGTAGCATCTCGAACTCCCGCGGCTCCTATCTTTCGTACTGCACAATGTCCCCAGACCTTTGCGTTTGTTCACGGGCAGACTTCTATTGATTCCCATAATTGGTTCTGTAATAGTGCCTACCGTCCACGTTTATTCTGCAGTTTATTTTTGATACTACCTCACTAGGTACCACTTATTGGATTAATTGCATGGCATCTAACGATGAAAAATGAAACGGGACCCAGATTATACGAGGGAAATGCAGATATTCCAACTGACGAGCATTAAGCTGAAGTACTGCCCTGGTTACCTATTCGTATCCGGATGCCCTGTCTTCTTTAGATCTTATATCATTTGCCCTAAAAGCATGTATCTTTCGCATCCGTCGTACGCGTTAAACTTTTCCATCTTTGGAATGAATGCTCATTTAGGCGCATCGTAAATGATGACCGAGATCTTAACCATTATTGTTCGCAATTCTGTGATCTTCACGTCACCGGTCATAGACTCACATTTATCGTCCGACAGAACAGATTCGATGTTCCACAATAAATACCCACTGGCAATAGACTATCTACCTTTGCTAAACCAACGTTAACCTTTACCTTTGAGATAGCGGTATACCATTTACGCTTACCTGCATTGCCAATTCGACCTTTTAGTCAAAACTAATTAAGTTAATATTTAGGGCGCTGCGTATCTGCGTTCTGAACGCCAGGTAAAAACTAGGTAAAAATTAACGTCGGATCTAACGAAATATCAATTAGAAGCTTTTAAAAAACGGCAACAATGGTTTCGCATATCACGGGTCCATGTAAACAGACAGGCCACAGTTTTGCCGCTGTTGGTTGCCTCTTCAGCCGGATTTAGTGACGTGATTCCTTTAAAACTGTTGGTTGAATTGTGGTGCCGTTTTTAACTGTATCGACTCATTCGTTTGCAAGCTATCTTTCCTTTACCAACCGCTCTCTACACTAATTACTGGGTTCTCCAATACTTAACCTGAACTTCTCCGTACTCATGGACATTCTGTCAGACGAGAAGAAAAGACACAGAAGTCTTTGATCTTCTGGCTGACTGTCTGTGCACTTGTTGATCCTCGAGGATTTTGCCAGCTGTATATTGGGCAGCTCCCTGGCTGGAAGTTTTGTCGTAGTTCCACAAAAAGACACGCAACTCTAATGTGGTGAAATGTGCGCTGAATGGAATCTGCTTTTCAGTCAAAACTGCTGCTGAAAAGTGATTTGACATTCGATTATCCGTCAAGAGCATGCAATAGTGCAGTTTATTTAAAAATGTTAAATAACATGGCATAGCAGCTCGTTAAAAGTAAACTTCCATGGAGTTTCTATTCAATTTATGAATAGTATATGGCAGCGCTTGCTAGCCATATGAGAGAATTAATTTGCCCAAGTATGTGAAGTGGACAAAATTCCCAATGAATCATATGAACTCGAAGACATTTTGCGAACGCTAATTATCATTTGTTTTAGGCTTTTACTTACTCAGCCTAAGTATATTTTTACTCACTCTGCTGATGATTTCCGTCCCCTAAAGGGCAAGGTGAATATGCTGTTAATGCACTCGATCAAAGCTCACGAACCGTTGTCTGTATGATTTTTTCTAGTTCATGCTTCTAGACTCCCGTGTCGAAGCGCCTATCCGTAGGATCGGTGTGTCTAAAATGACAATTTCATATGTTTTGTCGTCGAAGGTAATCCTTAGCCTTTAACGATCGTCGCCTATTCGTACTTCTTGTTTATCCGAGGTATATCCTGCGTGTTATGTTAGCTTTTAGCCCCCTGTTCATCCGTGTCGTGGGAAAGTAGTCCAGGCGTGTGGTCTGCTTCCGCTCTGAAAGTGATTGTATTAGTGTAGAAGGTTTCAGTTTCATTTATTAAGGTTCATAAGCTTCTTTTATTCCTCAGAGTATTAATTAAGGCACTTTGCGAACTAATTTTTCCTCATTGGATCGTTAAACTTCTGTTCCTTGTCTTTGTAGGCGAAGCCCCCTATATGGTTTCCATTTCCGACCTTCGCTACGCAGATCTTCAAGCCTGTTGTGTTTGCATAGGTTTTAAGGATGAAGATGTATACAAAGTGGATGCAGACGCAGAGGGTAATTTGTTTTGAAATTCTAACTCATGTTTGCCTACAGCATCCCTCCGGTCTATTTTGCGCTATTTGAGGGCCGAGAGCAGTAGTTGTGACATTCGCCGCGAACTAGGCCGTTTGAAGATCATTACCAGTGACCTCTTGCCCCTTATGAAAACACCAGATATCACTAACGCTCTCTTTGATTTGACGATTCGGTTGCTGGTCAACCTCACACAACCTGCTATTGTATGCTTCAGACATGAGCTTCCGAAGGACCGAGATCTCTACACCTGCTACATGCAAGTCGATAATCTACTTAAGGATTGCAAGAAGGTAGGTTTAGATTTATGGCCGCATTATACTTCAGGCATTTGCTGATGAGCAGGCCTTCCGTGTCCTGGCCTCACGTGTGGAAAATTTGTTTAACAAGGTTCGTTGTTCGTGTTAATGTTTTCCGAAAACGTCTCCCCCTTGCAGTTATCCTACATTATTCACCTTATTTTAACTTGTTTACACACATGCGTATCCGTCCTTTGCCTTTAAAGATATCTTTTTATTGGCAAATGTGTCTGCCATCACTTAAATTACACTTACTCCACATATTGCCTAACAAAACTTTGGAAAATCTTTTGGCATGTGTTTCATGACTTTCGCTGAAGTGATTCGTTTACCCCGCTGCCTGATACTATAAATTCATCAGCAATATCTTTGACAGCCGATGACTGTCTCGGCGCTCCAGGTCTCCAGTTGATCTGCCGTCCTGGGGAATTTTTTCTCAGGGAATACCATATAAGAAAGCACATGGTGAATGCTGATGGCCGAACCTCTGACGGCTGTGTCACGTAGAGGCATAATATCGGTGAAACATATGTCTGGGTTTTTAGCTTCTACCTGTGCTGTCAGTATGGTTAATCGTACAACCTGTCCATACTCTTCTATATTATTTTTCTCCGCATATTTCCAATCCGTTTCTCTTTTGGTCATTGTAGACGTGGGTGGAACGAAGTAATGATGATAGACTCCTCATCGAGCGAATTCTGATCTTAATCCGCAACGTCCTGCACATTACGCCTGATACGTCATCTGAACACGTAGGTCTCCCGGATTTCCTTGCCAGCTGACTTTCTCTTCATTTCCCCCTCATCAGCGCACTGACGAGGATGTCTCTGTTCACGATCAACTTCTCTGGGCCATGCACCTCTCCGGATGGGATGAGCTTCTCCTTTTTATGGCCAATGCAGAGGATGAGCGGGACAATTTCGCCTTTCACACACTAGAGATAATTTCCTTAATGTTGCGGGAGCAGGTATGTTCGTTTTTGTCCCTGGTTACTGACGAAAGATTTTCTACATGCGTGATAGCACAGAACTATTAGAACCTGTTTTCCCACGTAGTTAATTAAACGCATCGTCCTGATATGCCTCTGATAGAAAAACCTTGATGATGAAGGGCGGCGGAAAAAGGTTAATGCAGCCATCCTTTATGGTAGTGAATAGAAAACAATAGTAAAAGATAAAAACTTTTAGCGAATATACTAGTATGGATTAGAAACCTAAGTTCCCAGGTACTAATATGGCAAAATTGGACAATCAATAGGTAATGGTACTTGGTTTAGGTGATTTGTTCTCGCCCTGTAGCCAGTCGTTTTCATCCGATTTTGACTGCCCTATTAAGCTGCTGGATTTTTCTACCGTTTTAGACTCCGGAATTGTTAGCCAGTGCCGGCAAACCAGCGGATGTAGCTGCTGCGATGAATCCGGAGTCCAAGTGAGATTTAACTTTTATTTTACAGAGTGAATTCTGATTCATACGGTGAGGCGTTTAAAGCCCTGTGTTATCTTTTAGACTGACTGCAGTACTTTCGAGAAGTATATTTCCTTTTAATTGATCTTCAGAGTCCTTGAACGTTTGCGCTTGCGGGAGAAGGAGTGGAAAAGGGCGGCCTTGGTTGAACTGAATATGAGGTATTGTTGGTCTTTCATATGTATGGTGCATTCCTTTTACTCACGGGATTCCCTTTGTACGTAAGCATGCACTTTAACATCCAATGAACTTCATTAGCCTTTTAAAGTGTTGCGTGGGAAAATTGACTCGTTCGCTTTGTGGCGTGTCCTATCAGCGTGTGGCGCGTCAACATCCAATTTACACGACGGTTGGACTGCCGTTGATTCCTTGAGTGCCTTGAGAGACCGACCGACCGCAGGATACGGCTCCTGTGCTCCGATTATTTTCAAGAATGGCGACCGAAAGGTTTAATATCAGAGAGACCTCGCGCAAGGAACCCTCGAAGACAGCCACTGACGGGCAAAACATGGTCGCTGATGCATGACCCGCACAGCAACTCCTCGGACTTCCTGCCGCGTCCATTTTTCTTATAAATTCTTCTTGTTTTTCTGGCCCTGAGATATCATGGGCTGACTTGTACCAGAGTACGCAAGTAGTCAAATTTGTATGGTCGCCCCCGGAAAAATTGAACCATGAAAGATTGACAGGAAAGGTGGCGGCCGCAACTATTTTTCTCTCGATAGGGAACCATCGTGGTGGTAGTGGTGGGCTCGTAAGAATGTCAGACTTGTGTCTGCTGTCTATGCTACATTATGCCCATTGAAAGTCTTTTCTGTTCTAAGGGTCGTGCAAAGATAGGATTGTGTGGCTGGCTCTTGCACGATGACAGTGCGTTTGCCTCCAATTACGAAATAAGGATGCATTTTTCGTCCGATCCTGAGAACGAACACCTGCTTTATTCGTCTGACTTCAAAAATAAGAATTTTCATGGTATAAGATTTGGGGCGAAAGGTTTTATTCTGGAATCTGGTCAAAACATATTTAACAAGGCTGAAAAATGTGATTTAAGGTTCATCGTCTCAAAATTTTTCTAACGGGTTACGTTTAAAAATCTCAAAAAGAGACTCAAGGTGATGGATGTATTTATCGTCTACCGCTTCAAGTAGCGCCGATTATCCTAAATGGCGCCAGATATTCGTGCCCCCTTGGACCCCCCTGCTTAGTTTACCGAAGCTGGCTGTGGGAGAGCCATGCGTGGGACCCTCTGTCGAGAGAGCGTTTGTAGCGTCTCCTGCGGTGTACCTACCGTTCGTTGGACCACAAGTTGTTTTCGCTTGATCTTGAGCTACGTCATCTCTGGTCTCCATCTCTGTCTTTTGATGTGTGGGCTTTTTTGACCACCACTCCATGTACGCCCACGATTAATGGACAAGATGGTCTCATGTTTTGTCATTTTTTTGGCCAGGTACTGACGGATAGACGGGTAGGACGCAACCAGGTCAGCGTGACGATTGACCGAGTAGTCCGTTTACAACAGCGTGGTTTGCAGGCGCCTTATCATTGAATCCTTACCTCGTCTCACGACCTTGAGTCCGTCAAGGATGAAGATTTTTTTGGAGTCCGCCCTCCGCATCTCCACTTGGTGCTCTTGCATTCACATCCATAACTGTCGACCGGCTTCTCCGATGTAGTTGCACGTGTGCGTTTGCAATGAACTCGGTAGACGATGCGTAGCTTCTCTGTGTTTGAGATGCGGTCCTTTGTAGCCATCATATATGCAGAGGCGTCGTCCGAGCTGTCCAGATACGATTTCAGGGACTTCTTCCACACGCGGGATTCTCCACTCATTTCATTCAGTGCATTCAGCCCTTCACGGCCAATTTTCCTAGTTACTCGTTGGCTTTGAAGAGTTTCGAAAGTTGATCGATGTCATCTTTTTCGCCTCCTCACGCGCTGTACCGAGTTTTCATTTGTCTTAGCTCAAGTTGCGTTGCTGAAAATGTTTGCTATGCTAACTTATTATCCATGGATCGGTCCTTACTTTCCTTTATAACGCTCGCATTAGTTTGTTATCGGACTGCGGCAAACAAAGGAGTCCTTTGTACCTGAAACCAATTCTCGAGGTCGTACGTGTGCGTCCCTTGAAACGAGGCCGTTGACCGAAGAAGCGTGTTGAGCTTGAATATTTTATGGGGGGAGGGGGGGGGGATCACAGGGCCGTGCCGTAGCTTTATAATGTACCAGACTGAGGCTGATGACTTTTGCTGCGCAGAACCCTGTTGACTTGGTATATGGATGAACCTTGAACAAGTAATTTCCTGTCTTGTCAACCTCATGTAGGCTTACCACCTCAATTTGTGCACGCATACTTATGTCATTCCAGTTCATAGTTTTTAAAGATAGAGACCGCTGACTGTCATCGTATCTTTTCTCAAACTTTTAATCTCTGCGGGGTTAGATTAAAAGAGACCGAATCCTGGAAGTCTGCTCTAACTTATTGAGCTAAACAGTTCTTAAATATGCGTGAACTCTTGATTTTTCCATTCTCCGAAGCAACTTTCTCTGGCACCATAAGACGTTTTGTGCAAGCTCTACATCCTTTTTTAAAGGCGCTTCCGAAACTGTGCTTTATAATAGCTTATTCCTACATTGCAACTACAGGCACAATCGATTTGGTGGCACCTTTGAGCTCTTGAATACTAAATCCCTGTCTGATCGACCGCTCATCTATCATCACGATGTGACGGCGCCACTAATGTGTGCAAAGATGCGTCACGATCCGATCGATGGGACTGAATCTTCTGGAGATGTAGGCTCCCTTACAGCCGACGTTGGTCTCGTGGATCTGAATCTGGGAAAAACTGTGCGACGAAAGGCAAGAAATAGAAAACCCCTCCTCGAACGAGACCTCCACAGACGCTCAATTTTCGCTGTGCAGCTCTATCTTCAGGTGTGGTCTCTTTATTCTCTAGTCACTTTCAATTCTCGTTTTTATTCCTGACTGTCCTCCGATGCAAAGAAAGCTGTTGAGTCCGTACTGACTATACTTTTCATGAGGTAAAGAAACAGTTTAGTCTTTCACGGCTGAAATGCTGCTGCCATTGGCAACGTGCGATATGATGCTCTAAGGCTAGAGTTATACCAGGTCGTAGATACGGCAAATTTCGAAGAACTACTTCAGATGCGTTGCCGAGTGAATTTTTACATTATTGCTATTCATCCGATCATAAGCAAGCTCCCGGATCCGACTAAGCTGTTGCGGACCGTGATATGAGCGGTCTGCTCTCAGGCGTGTCCGCAGACCGATCTGGCAAATTTATTACTTGTAAAAAGGCCACCAATCATAGCGGTATTACAATGTGCTGAGTATTATCCGCCATCCAGGAAGACCTCTATCTCTCTCTCTTTGTCCGACACAAACTCGAACCTTAGATCGGTGTGCCCGAATAGTAAATGAATACCTCCGTCTACAAGTCAAAAATGACAACAAAGCATCCATTTGTCCAACCTCTTCTATCTGCCGATCTTCGGCTTGATTGAGTTTTTGAATGATCGAAGGTCATTCGCCCTGGCACCTTTGGGGGATTTTCCAAGGTTTACTGTTATATTGCATCTATTTGCTGAATATAGGTGTTCGGATGAACTGTCGACATCATGCCTGAAATGTCGGTGGAAGCACATTAGCCGGGTACTAGTAGTAGTAGTAATAGTTGTAGTAGTATTATTATTATTAGTAGTAGTAGTAGTAGTAGACGCAGTAGTAATAGTAGTAGTAGTAATGATAATAGTTGTAGTAGTAATAGGAGTAGTAGCAGTAGAAATAGAAGTAGTAGTAGTAGTAATAGTTGTAATAGTAGTAGTAGACGTAGTAGTATACGCACTATTTATAGTAGTAGTAGTAGTAGTAGTAGTAATAATAATAGTACTAGTAGTAGTAGTAATAGGAGTAGTAGCAGTAGTAATAGAAGTAGAAGTTGTAGTAGTAGTAGTAATAATAATAGTAGTAGTAATAGGAGTAGTATCAGTAGTAATGGAAGTAGAAGTAGTAGTAGTAATGATAGTAGTAGACGCAGTAGTATTAGTAGTAGTAGTTGTAGTAGTAATAGGAGTAGTAGCAGTGGTAAAAGTAGTACTAGTAGTAGACGCAGTAGTAATAGTTGTAATAGCAGTAGTAGTAGTAGACGCAGTTGTAGTAGTAGTAGCATTAGTAGTATTTGTAGTAAAAGTAGTAATAGTAGGAGTAGTAGTTGTAGACGCAGTATTGGCATTAGTAATAGTAGTAGTAGATGTAGTAGCAGTAGTAGTAGTAGAAGTAGTGGTAATAGTTGCACTTGTAGTAGTAGTAGTGGTAGTAGTAGTAGACGTGGTAGTAGTAGTAGTAACAGTAATATTAGTAGTAGTTGTATTATTAGTTGTATGTGTAGTAATAGTTGTAGGAGTAGTAGACGCATTAGTTGAAGCAGAAGTAGTAGTAGACGCAGTAGTAGTAGTAGTAGTAACATTAGTAGTAGTTGTAGTAGAAGTAGTAATAGTAGGAGTAGTAGTAGTAGACGCAGTAGTAGTACTAATCGTAGTAGTAGTAATAGTTGTAATATTAGTAGTAATAGTGGTAGTAGTAGTATTTGTAGACGCAGTAGTAGTAGTATAAAAGTAATAGTAGTATTAGTAGTAATAGGAGTAGTTGCATTAATAATAGTATTAATATTTGTATTAGTAGTAGTAGTAGTAACAGACAGAGTAGTAGTATTAGTAGTACAAGTGCTTTTAGTAGTAGTAGTAGTAGACGCAGAAGTAGTAGTGGTTATAGTAGTAGTCGTAAAGGAGTAGTAGCATTAGTAATAGCAGGAGTAGTGGACGCAGTAGTAGTAGTTGTAATGGTAGTATTAGTAGAAGTAGTTGTATTTACCGGTTTCATTCATCTCGCTATCTTCCTTAACCTCGTTGAACTGCTATTCGTTGCAAATATACCACTGAAACTCCCAATTTTTTGGTCCTAGTTTAACTGCTGTCCATTGCATCTTTAAACCTCTACTTACGGTGATGCCTTTCTTCGTAGTTATGCTTTCTGCCGTTTAGGGGCAAGCCAGTTCCTTTGCAATTAGCTTTCGCATTCTTACTTCGTTTCCCTTTTCATTTTTATCATAAAGTCCCTTTGGTTTATGTTAATTTAACCCGCAATTACGCAAAGATTTTGGCTTACCGCTCGATTTCCCTTATTTTGTTATTGATACTATATCTTCTGCGTACGTTCCTTTTGGTCAGTTTGGATTTTTTGTTCGTCTCTTTCTCTCCTTCCCTTTTTTGCACTTCCTTAAGTTATCCTGTACCTCCACCTTATCTCTTTACGTTGCTTGCGCCCAGCAGCTTTCTAAATTTTTCCTGCTGATTAAAATCCGGCTTTTTATTAAACACGTAATTTCTGGCACCGCTAAAGGGTTCAGTTGCGGTAAAAATGATACGGTTTTTTTACTCATTTACTTAATAAAACCAATTACAACTGTTTTTTTACCTGAGGGAAATTTCGTGAGGTGGATCCAACATCTTCCGGGTGCGCATCATTTTGCTTCTTTGTTGAGTCCCTTTGTCGTCATCATTTGCTTCCCAGTCTTCGAATACACAGTTCTCCGCTTCATCCGATTTAGGGGTTGTCAGCGTGCGCCTTGTTCATCTTCGATTTTACTTTATTCTCCTTTGTAGTCTTCACTACTTTGGGCGTTTTCTCTGGGTTTTAAGGGGTAGACGTTCGCCACGTGACTAACGTATCCCAGGCCTGAGATAGATTTTCACATTTTAATCCATACCACAAACGATACTGTGCTTCATCGAGGTTGGCCCAGACAGCTCTGCCGCAGGCCGGACCGGTTTCAGACATTTTTCGCTTGAGTCGGCTCCAGTAGGCTTCTATGGCATTGGTATGCATACCAGTTTGCGGGTTAACGAAGTTCTTGCTATGATTAACTGTGAAATGCTTGTAGCCCTCCTCGGGTAACCTGCTGTAGGCCTTCCATTCGTCGGTTACTACGACACTCTTTAGCAACCCACTTCGTTATCACCGTCTTCAATGCCGGCCAGCTTCGGTTGTTTACATGTTCGAATATGGCCTTTCTCATGGACGTATTATACATTCCAACTACCCAATATTTACGTCCTTCTCTTCCCTTATTATTCTTTCGCTTTGCTACCATTGTCTCGTCCACCTGCACTTCTATACCCTTGCCGCCTATCTGGCCTACGGCGCTCATGAGTGCACTGGTTGACACATTGCGACAAATTGCGTACCACTGCATTGCAGTATTGCGATGCACCCCTACCAGTGCGGCACAGCGCTTGACTCGTATGCCTTCTACGTTCCGACAGACAGTTTTCATTATCTTCCCCAGGGTTAACCTACTACCTTCGAAAATACTACCCTTTCTTAGGCACTTCTTTCGTCTGCAGCGGGGACATTTAAATAAGAAGCCATGTGTCTGCTCTGCAGAGGTCTGCTGGTTCATATTGTTTCCACATGCACACAACATATGCCTAGGTAGTAGTCTCCTTTCCTGTAGGTAGTCGACAATTTGGTTGGAGTCTATTATTTTCATCATATTTTCCTCTTCCGTTGACGTATTCAACTAAGGTCCTCTCCTTCCTTTTCTTCCTTGTGGTTACATCCTACAGTGGGTATAAAAAATTTACATTCACCTTGCCTTCAAACTAATTATTCTGTATTTTCGGTGCCATTATTCCTTTGTTCTTTTTTTTTATTTTGTTCTATTACTTTCCTATTTTTACAACCATGTGACACAATCTACTATTATTTTTGTTTCGCTTTCACATATCTATACCCATAAATTACGTAAACTTATTTCCTTTCCTATACTTCCCTTTTTTAACAATTAAAATTGTGTCTGCATATCTGTAAATCTTTCCTTCAGTTATTACTTCGCATTCATTCAATTTCATTTCATTTTTTTCTTATTCCTTATTCCACAAACACCTAAATTACCTGCGATTTGCTGAACACAATATTTTGCTTATTTTACTTATTAAAGCACACGTTATGTACGGGATTTAATCCATATTAACAATCTTACCCTGATTCCGCTTTCCTTTCGTGCATTTGCATTGCTTCTGGGTGTCTTAATTAGCGATCTCATTCGTCCGCTTCAATTTAAATGACTTCCACTACAGCGCGCTTTACCTGCCTTCTTCTTATTGACCCCGATTTAATCAGATCAGTTTGCTTTCATTTTCAACTAATGGGGACGGTTAATAACACACCTGCCTTTTAATTGAATGCCAACCTTTTTATTTTAATGTTGCGCGGGTTATTTTCACCTCCTTTAAACTTTATATGTTTTTAGAAATTTTAGGTTCAGATTAATTTCACCGTTTGGACTGCTGTTTTTGTTGTTGTTATGCCCCACCCATAAAACCCCTAATACCACGGTTCCCGTAAGACATGCTTTCTGGTTTATTTATTTATTCTGGGACCCGGCTATTGTGCTTCCACCGAAATGTCCTTACATGTGCATAGCCAGTTTCTAAATTGAACTCTTACAAAAAATGAAACTAAATCGAAGAGAACATTGAGTCAGTCGCTTTTGCAGGTTTGCATTCATCTTGTATGACGGGGGATGAGCACATTTTGTGCGTGACCGATCATAAAAGCCTACTTCCAGTGAATTTGACCAACACGCTATCTGTACCAACTAGGGCTGTTTTAGGTGAGATAACACCTTTAAGCAGGTATTTTAAAGTGCGCATTGATTTTGAGCGAAACATTGGTAGATAAAGGCGTCAACATAAGGGGGCCAAAAATATGCATAATTGGTACTTAAGCTGTTGATAGGCCTAATAATTGAGTCGTTGAATATTTTTCATAAAACTCATTGGAGGTAGGGCAGGACATAAAATGGTGTGCGACGACAAAATTTTCATGGTTCACAGAGCTACGATGCAAATTTCAGAGTTCAGACGACGGGGAGCACTGTACACCTGGGCGATGTAAGAAACCAGCCCACTCTGATCATCTGAAGGATACAATGGTTTCCTGGCAGTAAACTGCGTTGGGCGCACAATACGCTAAAATGTAACTATTGGAGCGGCTATGAAAATGGCTTGTTGTTGTGTTATCATATCTCCAATTTGCTTAATCTTGTGGTTGATAATTCCTACTCCTTACCCCAATACCATGCTGCATAACACCTTACTGAGATCATTTGGGTTCTCGTTAAGGGTTATATTTCCCTGAGTGAGTATGACCACCTTTCGAATGAAGTCTTACTGGACACCTTTCGATACCCTCGCCTTTTTCACTTCTAAATCTAGAATTTCTGCTGGCAATTCCTCTGCAACTGCTACAACCCGCTTATGAATGCAGCCCGCAGCGCTATTCTCCGCCAGACTACTCAGGCCAATGACGAAACCTACTACCTCTGGGCCATGCACTTTTTCATGGCCTTCTGTCGCCTCTACAACTTTCGTGCAGAGCTGGTCAGGTAAGATGTATCCATTAGGTTTTGCACCACTTTCCCTCCACTTTTGATGCTTCATGTCTCTGGAGCTGATCATTACTTAAATGAAGCAATATATCCAGAAGACAATTTGGCGAGCATACCGTCTGCTTTGAATAAATTCTCCCAAACCTTTACATTTATATGGCTGTGTAAATAAGTCAAATATGCGGGTGATTAGGAAAAAAACGGCTTACCGAAAATCCACAGAGATGGTACACCTGTTCGTCCCATCCTAGACATGAGGAACTCGCCGTTACATGCGATAGCAAAATGGCTAGCGGCAAACTTAAGCCCACACAGCTAGCGCCACATGGCCACCAAACTACCATTGAATTCGTTAACGGTGGGTGGTGGCGGTAGCCGCCCACCTGAACGACATGGTGATGTTTTTACTGGATTTTTCGTCTCTTTTTACGAACGTGCAGGTCGCAGAAACAGGGAACTACGTCTGTGAATTCATTTCATCCAATCAGCAGTATATAGAAATGCCAGTGAATTCGCTTAAGGAATTGTTATTATGATTACCTTGAACCTGCAGTTCCTATCTGATAGCAACTTGTATGGGCGATTGGACGGAATAGCTACGGGCTCGCCCCTTGGTCCGCTTCTGGAAAATATATTCATGGGCAATTTGGAAGCCTTACAGCTTTGTCCCCAGATAAACAGTCTGAACTATCACGGTCGCTATGTAGAGCATATATTCGAGGTTGCATCTGAACAAATTGACATTTCAGCTCTAATGGGTACCATTAACCAGGCGCACCCGTCAATCCAATTTACGTTGAAACAACAACAGTTGTATCGCTCCCTTTTCTGGACGTGCTTCGAAGTAGGTCTGACGGGAGTATTCGACGTAGTGTCTATCGTAAGAAGACGTGGTTCAGACAATATACCCATTTTGGAAGCTTCGTACCGCTAAACTTTAGGCGTAATTTACTGTGCTGTTTTGCATTGTAGAAGAGCTTAAGGCTGTAGAAAGCATTTTTCGACGGTACGAATACCCGGATTGATTTATTGTTAAGAACATTGCCGAACGCCCACCAAAGCCCCTGTTGCTAACGGCAGGCAAGAAAACACTTTTCATCAGGTTCCCATTTCAAGGTGATGCAGAAAGTGAACTCTTTAGAAGGCGCCTAAGTCAAGCTGTATTAAGCACCCTTTCAGCAGCTGATGCCCATGTACTGTTCTCGACTTCTCCCATCCTATACGAAGAGGGCAAGAACAAACTGTCATCCCAGACCACCTCCATGTGGATCTATTCCTTTACCTGCTCCTGTGGGGCAAAATAAATTGGCCGCACGAGCCGGCTTGTCCAAAAGGATAAGAGAACACCTACCAGCATGGCTAGGAAAGGGTCAAATAAAGAACAAGAAGCTCCGTTATCGCACATTAGGATAGACAAAGGTGATCGCAAAAATACCAAAGAGGCCTTCCGGGTGATTTACAAGGTCCCCTCAAGCTATTTAAAATTCCGCGGACAGCGGCTGCAGTCATGTTATGCTAATGGGTCTTTTACACCCAAAAGAACTTAATGCAGGCGCCGCAATTACCAGGACCGAAAGCCACCAATTCAACCGCTCGCAGTTAAATACTCGTCCCGACGACTACCATCTCTCTGACGATGATCAGAAGACTGACCGCACTTTTCTTTCCTCCCCTCCTCCTCACCCACCCGCACGACTCTTTTTCTGACTGTCATATAAATGTATAAGCCTGAAGAGAATCTATCGAACGCAGACTTATGCTCGCCAAATTGTCTTTTGAATTTCCCAATGGCAATTTTCGCAACTCTGAAACAATATAGATGGATGTGTTGGCTGGATAAGGGGTGAGTGACAACGACAGTCTGCCAGCTTATTGTTCCCACATTCTTATCCCCCTCCCACCCCTTTGTCGGCAAGTTCGTTGCTTAGCTGGACCGTCTTTCAATTTATAGCGAAACTTTGAGCGTTCCCGTCTTTCACTGGGTCTACCAGCTCTCGATGTCCTACCGAGAGGCAGTGTTGGCGGACAGGAAGGGTGGTGGCACTAACGTAACTGCCCTCCACAGCAGTCGACGTCTGGCACTGGCGGTCTCCGCCTACCGCCAATTCCTGCTAAGCCTCCAGGAAATGACTCGACCCGGATCAACTGTTGTGACTCCAGCCGCCCTGATTTGTCAGGAGAACCCTGAAGAAAGGTCACAGCGTTTGAAAGCCCATAAACAAGCCGCTGAATCTCTCATGGGTACGTGTTCCATCGCTTCTGCGAGCCGTTTTATTAGGGTTTGTAATGCCTTTTAATTGGGTCCCTATCAGGCAGAATTTGCATTCTTGCTGTGACCCGCGGCTTGAAGCTCATTTAAAAAAGAACCGCGACACTCACTGGTTTACTGTTTTAGGGTATCTCAAATTACCTCTGTGAACACGATTTTCGTCGGACAAAATAGGCAGTTTTTCGGACTGCAGATAATGAAAAACGAACACGATTAGATGTCTGCTACGACTCAAGATCTAATCTCCAACATTTCATCTAAAATTAGTTTTCGATGCTAAAACGCTAACCTATTGCAGTTGCGCGTTCAACGGTGCGTTTTCATTGATATTTCCTCTCCAGCTGTGGATACTTGTGGGCTCAGGAAAAAAATTGTATAATAGCCGATGTTTCGAATACTCCTTGTACGTTCCCACGTACGTTGTCCTCCTGTAACACCAGGCTTTTAGGTCTTTATCCCACCGTTGCCACTGCCGGACTTAACAATGTATCTTTTCAACTGAATTTTTTTATCTCTATCGACACTATATACCGTTTAATTTATGTTTTATCGTTCGTCTCGGAAAACTTGCTCCTTTTGTTGTTACCCAATCCTCTGATTATTTGTGCGAATCTCCTATCTTCTTCCCGCGTAATCTGGCACTACTTATGTTACCGTGCGCCTCGAGACCTTTGGTTGTAAGTGCATTATTCAAACTTCGCTAATTATCCCACATTATAGAAACGTGTTTCCGTCTAAACCGGCTTATTTATCATGCTCATACTTACGGACGGGCACGAAGTAAGCCCAATCAGGCGATTTAATCTAGACAGGCTATAAAGCGGCTAGGTTAAAACAGAACTCTAGTAGAAATACCCGAACGAGCTACGGTTGGCTGCCGGATATATTCTACATGTTCTTTTCAGTTTTCAGAATGGAGCTCTGTGGAAATTTTGACCTCTATTTCTGACCTTTACAAAAGCAGGCCCTATCATTATAAAATTCGTGAATGTGTTTTCGGTTAGAAGTGATTTCTCAGTATGTGTTGTAAACTTAACTTTAATGCAATGTAATCTCATTTTATTTCAACCGTGGGAGGATGCCCAGTTTTGAACGAGTTTCTTTCCGGTCGCCTGCAACCATCGCAATGGGCAAATGCTTACTTTAGTAGCATGCTTTTCCTATTGATTTTAAATGTCCTTAAATTCAGATATATCTTATAGAAAGCAAATTAGGTATTTTCCTAATCTTTTACCTTAAGAAGGAATATTAAATTCCCGAACGTGCCGTATACTTTTCATGTAAGGAAAAATAAGCCTTTTCTGCGCTAAGCTACGATGCCGGTTATTGACTGCATCCCTTTCCGACCGCCTACAAAAACTACACTCGGTAGTAAATAATCCCTTAAACACAATGGTATGTTTTTTTCTATAAATTTTAGATGACCTTATAAATCCGAATATATTTTAAAGAAAAGATGCTCGAAAATATTCTCGGAATAACATGACCGACAAAGATAAGTGAGACTGGAATGGCCATTTCTGGGTTATTAGCCGAGGCTCGAACTCGTGACCTATTGGTTAGAAGTCCAACGGTCTAACCTACTGTGCCACGCGCTCGTTTTCTTTCCGGTTTCCATCGGGAGCATTAAGTATGGTAAGTAGGCGCTCTCGGAGCACTTACAGGGCTCACTCGTCCCGTTGTGCCTTTGGGCTCTCTCTCGAGTTCCGTCAGCAACCGCACAGCGGCCAGTATTATAGGCGAATTAACATTGCCAACAAAGGCAAGGGACTCTGGAATGGTCATTTCTGGCTTATTAGCCGTAATCAGCCAGCCATACACCTGGGGCTCCGGCCTCTGTATTATAAAAGCTGTTTCGCATACATTACAACATTTTATGAGTACAATATAGTCTCTTTTTAATAGCATAAGGGAATGGATGATTTTCCTTACGCCTTTAGCATGCAGCAGGAAGCGAGGGAATCCTAAGCCCAAGTGCAACGGCAGATCGGGCTTAGAAATTACTCAGGAATTAAAAAACATTTTTGTAAAGTCAAAAGCTACCCTCTTTCTTCAAGAACAACTTTTAAGGAAGATTTAATTTGCTATGCACCGGATACAAGGGAAAATATTTTAATTCTTGTTTTCCATTAAGTTTATTTGAATTTATAAAGACATTTAAACAGTAAACAACGTAAGAAATTCACACCAAGTAAGCACTCATTTTCATCGGGTGTGGTTTCTCCAGGCGGCCGGACAGAAATTCATTCAAAACCGGCATCACGTCATGCTTGAAATATCTTGGTATTATGTTGCAGGATAACCAGTATTAAAATACAACCTAAATAATCCCTTCAGAATTTCGGTTAAGGTTTCATGGTACAGGCCAGATTCTATAAATAAATACCAACAGGGACGGCGAACACTATAATGCCCATTTCCTGTTACCGACGGCAAATGAACCATTAATGGCGATTTGGTTCAGTTCAGTTCAGTTCAGTTTTATTAAGGGAAATATAGGCGAAGCCTTTGAGCTCCCTATTGATGTCAATGACACTGCAAATTAAAAAAGGTTGACATATAATGGACGTTGGACAAAGGGTTATCTCTCCGTTACACTACAGGGCATCGGACAAACAATTATAAAATAATGTTACTCAAAAATAGGGAGTAGTATGTTATATGACGCGAAAATTGTGGGTGGGAATATGTTTCAGGAAATGTGTTAGGTTCGGATGTCGTGGTGGTACTTATGGCTGTACTGGTCAAACTTCCGCTTAAAAGTGTCAACGGATGGGGACATGATTATGTCGGCCGGCAGAGCATTCCAGGCCTTAATCACTCTGTTGGAGAAGAAGAACCTTCTTGTGTCGAGTCTTGCACCTGTCACTCGTAGTTTAATGGGATGCCCTCGCAAAGTAGTGGTAGTGGCCAGCTCAAAGAAGTCGCCAGATGCAAGGCAACAATCCTGAAGCCGCAGCATTCGAAAGGCTTGTATTAAGTCGCCGCGTAGCTGTCTATAGTCCAGAGGAAACAGATCAAGATTAGACAATCGTGTCTCGTAAGGCAGGCAGCTTTGACCTTGAACAAGCTTGGTTGCACGTCTTTGGACCTTCTCAAGGGTGTTGTGGTCTTTGACAGACCACGGTCTCCAGGCTTGTATGGCGAATTCCAATTGTGGTCGCACGAACATCCCGAAGACCTTATTAAAGCACTCTTTGTCGAACTTTGCAAACGCTCGCTTAATAAGATACAAGCTTGACATGGCAGATTTTGCTACTTTTGAGCAATGGAACGATGGCTTCAGTGTGGGCGTGATCCATACTCCTAGATCTTTCTGAGCCTCTACCTCTGGGAGTGGTGTGTCGTCCAGATAGTAAATTCTCTGGTGCCCTGAGCTGGTTCTGCCAAATCGCAGAATATTGCACTTGGTAGCATTGAATGGGAGGAGCCAGTTGTGCGACCATTCCTCGAGTCGATGCAAGTTCGCCTGTAGATTTTCTTCATCATCTGCGTTGTGGATGACCTTCCAAAGCTTTATATCGTCAGCAAACATGGCGGTGTCACAGTTCAAGCCACTTACGCAATCATCAATGTATATAAGGAAGAGGATAGGGCCCAGGACGGAGCCCTGAGGAACCCCACTCTCAACCGCCTCCTCCGCCGATTGTTGATCGCCAAGACGGACAATCTGAGATCGCCCAATCAAGAAGTTTTCGATCCACTTCAAAAGCTTGCCCCTTACCCCAATACGGTTGAGTTTGTATAGGAGACGTTGGTGAGGCACGCTATCAAAGGCCTTCTTGAAGTCTATGTACACTGCGTGCACTACATTTCCTTCATCGACCGCTCGGGTCCATCGTTCCAGACAGTAGAGCAAATTAGTTAAACAGGACCTTCCTCTGCGGAATCCGTGCTGCGCTTCAGAGAGAAGATGATGCCGCTCCAGAAACTGCATCAGTTCACGTTTGATGATTCGCTCCATAATCTTGCAACATATGGAGGTGAGACTTACCGGCCTGTAGTTATTTGCGGAAGCACGGCTGCCACTTTTGTGTATTGGGGAAATCCACGCGGTCTTCCAATCGGGTGGCAATTTGCCTGCAGCGAGGGAGGCTTGGAAGAGTAGACACAAGGGTTCTGCCAACTCTACGGCCAACTCCTTCAACAACTTTGCCGGTATTACATCAGGACCTGGCGATTTGGTTTCGTCCAGCTTCAGTAGTTCCTGCAGAACAATAGGTTCTGTTATGACCACTGAGTCAATTGTCGGGACCTCTTCCGCACTATAGTTATCAGCGGTTAGATTGGCTTCTCTCGTAAAAACCGACTGAAAGAACTCAGATAGATGCTCAGCCTTTTCTTCGTCCTTGCAAAGTTCGACGCCTTCATCCGTTTTTAACAAAGGGATGGGGTCTTTATTTCGAGTGCACTGCCTAATGTAGTTGTAGAAGAGTTTCGGGTTTTCTGCTGCACGGTTTATCAAGTTACTCTCAAAACTTTGGCGGGCTTTTATAAACCAGGCCTTTTAACCTGTTCCTCTGCATCTTGTACTTCGTCAGCGATTCGGCGGTCTTTTCCCTGATATAAGTTTGCCATAGCTTTCGCTTGCGGTTTACTTCACTCTTCAGTGTGTTCGTTAGCCACTGGGGCCTGTTGGTGATCTTTTTTTTCGAATTAGGACAGTAGTTGGTGATAAGTCCTTGTAATACGGCCTTAAATTGCAACCAATCCTCGAGAATACACCCGGTGAATGTTTCATTCCAATCTAAATGGCGCACATCAATTTTCATTTGAGTAAAGTCTCCACGCCATAGGTTGCGTTTGACTGTGATGCTTCGATCGGGGACAGAGAAGAGTGAATATTCCCATTGTAGGACTACGTGATCACTTTTGCCCAGCGGGGATAGACAGTTCACAACATCTACGCTGTCAGGCGCCTTTGTCAATACAAGGTCCAAACAATTAGCTTGTTGCCCCTCGCGTATTCTGGTCGGAGACAGGACGTGTTGAGTTAGGAAGCGTTTGTGTATAGCTTCTAGGAGGCGGCGATCGAAGTTTAATTCCGAGCCTGGTGCCGAGCTCAGATTCCAATCGATATTTGGAGCGTTAAAGTCGCCCATAATCATTACTTCTGATCGACTAGCAAACGATTCTAAATCATCTATCAGTCTACTGTCTGACTGCGGATCGTTTCTTGGTGGTCGGTAGACCGTTAGGATCTCAAGTGCTTGAGACCCCGGCGTTCTGATGGTGAGCCAGATGGCTTCAGTTTCGCACGCGAGCTTTTCCTTTTTTTCTGACGCGAGCAGGCCATATCTGACATAAGTCAGCACACCCCCACCATGACGTCCTGTTCTATCCTTTCTGAATAACTGAAAACCTGGAATGGCAACTTCACGATCGTCCACCTTCGCGGTCAGCCACGTTTCAGTTATGGAGATGATATCTGGTGAAGTTTGGCACACGTATATCTTAAGCTCGTCTAATTTAGGGAGTAGGCTTTGGGCATTGGTATATAAACATTTTAGTTTATTTGTGTGTTTTAAGCCGGCTATGTCGCTGCCTTCTTTAATTGAGGCAGCTGGATCGACATTCGCACAGGACGAGTCCATATTCAAGAGACTTTGCATATTTCCGCAGTAGAACTGGATTTTGTGTAGATTGTTGCATTGGATTAGTTGCTCAACCGTGAGACTTTTTTTCAGAATGATGGGCGTCCTCCACAGAAGGGGTTTTTGTATTCGAACAATCACTCCGTTTCTTATTACAAGTCCCTTCTCTCCCTGGTCTTTCAAGTTCTCCAATTCCGCTTTTAGCGCCCTCCATTTCATTCTCTCTTGTACGGAGTAGTCCTGTTGAAAAAAATACCTCTGTGACCGGGGACTCCCCCTGCTGTTCGCTCGATTAGAAGGTCTCTCTGAAGTTTGTTTTCCAAAATTACCTTTAAAGGCCTTGATTTATTTCTTAGAAGGTTTGTGTTATCTTTACTATTTAGTCGGAAAAAGTTTAAAAAAACCCTAATTGTTTCATCCTCTCTTATTATTTCACTCAAACACTCTTGCAAGGCCATGATATCATCATTTATTCTACACCTGGGGATTTCGTTGGTTGATTCACGAATCCCATGGACGATTATGCACTGTGACCTGTCCACAGCACCTCTATCCAGGGGGTTCTGTTGAATAATTTGTCTGGCTGATGTTGGGGCTTCCCAATACTGGCTTCAAAGTCTTTGGCTTTGGGAGGTATTACCACTGTGGGTCCACTTTTGTGTCCTCCATTCGGTGGACAACAGCTCCTCTATATTTGCCTCTGATGAAGCGCCAGTGGCCTGGAGGCTATTTTCGTTTAGTTCGTTCATTGTTATATTTTGATCAATTTCAATTTGTACCTTCGATTGCTTTTCTGGTGAGTTTGAAATCATCCCCTTCGGATTTTTGGTACCCGTCCCTGTGGTCTTACCTTTCGCCTTTTTCTTATTCTTCAGTGTTACTGGAGGCTCTGCGTCACTACTCTTGACTGTTATCTTAGATACCACGTTTTTTATATTTGGGGATTTGTTGTGTAGGTTACCTCGTGCTCTACTCCGTGTTATCCTATGCGTTGATTCTGGCAATCGATCCTCTGAAACGAGGGTCTGCTGTATAAATTTCTTCATAATCCTGATTTCTTCCTCCAGTTGATTTAACTTGGAGGCCAGCGTTTGACAACCGCCACAATAGTTTTCCTGGTACTTTGGCTGTAACCAATTTATGAGGCTTTTAGAGCGCCCCTCAGAGCGTGCCGCGATGGTGCAGTTGGGTAGGCGTTGGTCCTGTAGGAGTGGGGTCGCCGGTTCGATCCCGCCCCGGGCAGCATTTTGCACTTCAATTTCAGCTTTCACCATTTTGCACACAGATAATATATCCACAAGAAAAAACGTTAGATATGAATTTTCGTCCTATGTTTGAGGGAAAAGCCTGTTACGTCGTTCTCCTATTAGATAATGACTTTAAAGGCTGTATATTTTCGTCCTAATACAGTAGTAGATGAATTCGGAAGAGATATCTTTATCAAGTATGTTCGAAATATGCTGCATTCAACGAATAATTTTAGTAGAGTAACTCAGCCTTTGAAGAAGTTGCTTGTCTCGGTTCTCAAACAGTCGACACGAGGGTGAGCCGACTCGATGGAAGTCCGCGTTCTGTGAAATCCGTTGAAAAGTTGTGAGGACGAAGTTATCGTTTAGTGGAATCCAGTTTCTGGTACCGGAAAGCTAATCGAGTGGACAGCAGGCCACAATTCTTGAAGGAAATAAATTCCTTAGAGGTCAGAAATTTGAACCATACAACGAGTGAGGTAAGGACCGTTTAACGGTCTTACCTTGTTGTTTGTATCAAGTTTATTTGATAGTAACTTCCATACTCAGAAGTCCAAACGGATTTCAGCTCGTATTTTTATCCTCCAACAGTTTTATACTGGTTCGAAGTAATCTCCGCGTCAAAGGCATCCTCGTCAATAATAGACAGTCTGATATGACTACTTCATCACATTCAGTAGCAATCCTAAGTTTCAGAAAGCTGAAGCAGTAGATGAGTCGCGAATGAGGTCGATCACGAACGCATTCCGTAGGCAGTGATATTATCTCCAGACAGAAAGTCGGCTCCATCTGAATGGGGTGGGCAGCCATTTATCCTTTTCAATATCTCGACTACAACGTTTATATTCTTCCAATTACCCACCTTTAACCGACAAGAGTTCGTGTGCTGAAAGCCTTTTAAAGGTCACTTGACTGCTTTGTTGGTCATGTGTTTGGCTGGCTGCGAAATATGCGGTGTATGCTTCCCCCTGATTAGGTGTGTACTCCCGCTCCGAATTTTTAATCGCCCTCTCCAAGGTTGTTAGGTCTGGACCTGGGCTGGCTCGCTCAGCCGTAGATATGCGTAAAATGCAATACTGTTCTTTCTTTTCAGCCAACATTTTCTACATCGCCGATTATCTGGATCTGTACCCGCTTCTGCTGAGAGAGTACAACGAGTCTGTTCAAACGAAGTAAGCTTTAAACTGGATTTACCATGAATGAATGTAGCTAGTCTATGTACTATTTTCTTTTTAATGGAAAGCTTATCATCACACTGAGGCTGTTTCCATTTCTCAGTTGTGCAAGTAAGCCATCACAAGTGGAGTGGTGTCACTCGTTGCGGCCATCAGCGTAGAGGAGCGAACATCAAAAATTAAAGGTTTTCTCTTGGTTATTCTGTAACTAAGTACAAGCGCAGCTTGTCTCGCATTGACTTTAACGAGTTATTTGCTTTGGCTTATTTACTCTTGATCCATCTCTGAGCTCTGTGCCGCTGCCTGTCGCAAAATATATTTAGTCTTTTGAGTCTTGGTTTTTGAAGAAGAGAACATACTAGAGTTTGGGTTGAATATTCCTGACCGTCTTTTGCTTTAGTTTTTTCCCTTATCATTAAACTAAAGAATGCCATTCGGATTTTGACACCACAGTTAGTGGATTTCTTCACTTCAGCCTGCCTTTAATGCTGACCCAATAGCCTCACCGGCCGAATTTCAAGGATTTTTGGAAGAATTTTTCTTCAAATTATTCTTTAAGACGCTGATTTTCAGAAATTTGTTGACTGGCGGATGTCGTCTATCTAGAAAAAGTTAATTTGTTTCATTGACCTAAGGTCCTCCCAGCAGCACTATTTCCAAACTATGTTCAGTCATTTGGGTTCCGATTACTTCACTCCGCTCAGCCCAAAGTTGAAATGTTGACCTCCCGAGTTCGCTCAATATGGTCTACTGCTGAATTTCCACAGCGCGCTTTCCAGCTGCGTGATTACTGTGTATATTCTTATGGTATCAGTACGTCTTCCTGCTATCCGAGTTCCCCATTTCCCATTTGTAGCGTTCTAATTGCTGTGAGTTAGCTTGTGGGACAAAGTTATTTGTTGCAGGCTCTCCAGCAAAGTAGTTCGGGTCGCACTTCACTTGTCTCGCGCGTCGGAGATAAGGTAACACGGACTTTTCACAAAATTTGGAAGCGTGCCGTCCATAGCCCAGTGGCAAGGTAATCAACGCGACCTCGGGAAGTTGACGGTCCGACCCGGTATTGAGTACGCATCTTCTGGCTGCGTGATTTCCTTATTTCGCTTGGTTAGCTATTCGAAACGCTCTAGCTGACTTTTAGCGACTTGAAAGTATATGGAAACAACTAAGCGAACGTATGTACGATAATCCCTCGCTATATCGCGCTTGAACTTTTGTGGCTTCCATATATTGTGAATTTTTATAATATACAAAATAACTACGTAAGTTATTTAGAAATTTTTATTACTACAATGTGTGTTAAACTTGGTTACCTATCACATAGAACTTCTCTATGATGTATGATACGTATATTAATGCATAGTATAGAAACAATGTGTTTATACACATCATTTCAGCGAATCTTACCTAATGTCTAAGAGGATACGAATTGTTTATGCAGTGTACCTGTGTGGGAAATGTTAATAAAAATGTGGGAAATTTTTAAGATCTTCAAACATTGAAAAATACCCATATAAACACGGTTTTTCCGTTTCAGCGAGGGTTTCTCGAACGCGACCCCCGCGATCGTAAATGCATCACTGTATCCTCAGGCATTGCGCGGATATACCCCCTGTGGCTAAGAGAAGTCGGCCCAAATATTCATATCAAATTTCAGTCTACGCCTATAAGTCTTCAAATAGACTGATTTATTCCAAGTTAGCGATTAATTTCTGAGGAAATTAAAAACAGCAACATCACCTTATTTTTATTTTGTCGGGGGCTTGCGGCGCGATATATGTTTCCTAACCGGAATAGACTCCCAATTAGGCACCTGTCGGAAGACAGTTTAATAACTGGGATAATTCACTCGGTTATCTAGTAATAAAGCAATAATGCTAGAAGAGCATGAAGCAGTTAACAACCAGAATATAACCTGCATTCTAGGTAATTTGACTAGCATTTCTGCACGATAAACTTCATGTGATGGTCTGAGGGCAGAGTAACCCAATCAGGCTGGCCAACCACTGAGGACAAAGACGAAATCGATCCATGCGAAAGTGGGTACAAAATAACTGTTCGCGTAGAAAGTCTTGCGGATAAGCAGTTAATGGTTAAGACACGAATTCAGTCTGAACATGATTTACCTATTGAAAGGAACATCAAGTGCAAGTAGACTAATTTCATTAATTTTCTCCCGATCATGAAATTCCGTTCCTACTTTGCGGTTCCTGTGCACATACAAGCCTTTCTTAAAATAACCGGTTTTGTTAACCTTGCACCGCGGAAGCTGATCAAGAGGTGACTACTGTATCGTGATTTTCATTCAATTCAGAATTTAACAAAATCCAGAGAAACTACCTTCAAATAAACAAAGTGTGATGGGGGCCAACAAGTTAGGGAAACAAGTCTCCCCCTTCTGGAGCCATTTTCTATTGTTTTCATTTGAAATCTGTGTCTGCTGTGTCTAAATTTAACCCTTCTAACGTCTGCCTCCATCTAGACAATACTTAATTGATCTAGCGGAGGGCGCGAACCTCTTCCTTAACCTGATCTCAGCTCAAGAGAAGACCAACAAGACTCTTGTCGTCTCCCAACGACAGCGCCGTCGTCGACGAACCGAGGAACAACGAAAAAAACGTGAGCAACAGAAGCAGCGGCGTCGTGAATTACAGGCAGCTCGCAGGCGTGCACAGAGGCGTGCAGGCCAGACGCCAGAAGAACGAGCTGCTGAACGGAGGCTTGTCTGGACCGGCGATCCCGCCGCTGGCACCAACAACACCACCTCACTTTCTTACCGCCTGTTGCGTCTCCTGGCTGACCAGAACGGCAGCCTCCAGACCGCAGAGAATGCCGAGGAGTTACCACAGCTGTTTGATCCGACAGCTGAGACGGAAGCCGACGATCGAGACGCCGTTGCCGCACAATTGCGAAATGCCATCCGTCTGGTGCACACTGCCCTGCAGGAGGGACGTCTGATGCAGGCTCTGCGAATTGCCCGCCTTATGTGGGAGATTTGGCCGGAGTCCGCACCCACCACTGCCACCATGAACGAACAGGATGAGCATGACGACGATGGACAGGACATGACTCGTGCTCTAGAAGCTGGTCTCGCGCCATCGGCGGTTTCTGAGTTTATAGCACTGAAGCGAATTTTCATGCTTGATCTTGTGGGTGCGTCTGATTTTGTCAGAATGCTGTTCCTCACCGGTGCCAAAACTGCATCTAACTCGGCGCGTTTTTCTTTTTTAAAGAAGAAGAATTAGAAGCCCTCAAAAGAATTGGCGAGGATATTACAGATGATGCCGAGGAAGAGGAGGAAGATTTGATTGCTCGCGAGCTGGAGGACTCGGACGACGAATTCTCTGTTATTAATAAGGAGGTTTCCTTGGATCTGGACAACCTTTGCTAAAGTTTGCGCATGCGCATACCATACGCAATTTAACGTGAGTGAACCCGTTTTTGTTGTGAACTTGGAGGCTTAAAAATGAACCGCACCATGTTTAAATGTGCGGATTAAACGTGCTTGAGGTTCCTCCTAAAGCCCCGTCAATTTTATTTCGCAAAGCCTTCTTCTGGAGAACTATGCTCTCAACCCGCCCACCACCAACGACTGTCTGGTACGTCTCTTTCACCGTGTCGCTGTCCGCAGGCGTTTGCCGGGCGCCTGTTTCCAGGTTCGGCTATTTCGCGTCTTCCAGAGTATCGTCAATGACCCTGGGATCTCTAAGCAGGATGAATTTCAGGTGCAGTTAATCTGCCGCATAATTCAGATGTTCTTATTCCTCAAAGTACTCGTAAAATTCATTAGAATAACCTATTGGACCGGTTATGACGCTACCGCTGGCGTGAACTAAAGGCAGAATTCTTTTGGTTTATTACGATCGCTCAGAAGTTGGCCGATTGTTGTTCGTTCGCTGCATCTAAGTTTCTGGTACCTTAGTTGATCCAGT
The DNA here is from genome assembly GCA_017591395.1 of Schistocephalus solidus. Lineage (NCBI taxonomy): Eukaryota > Metazoa > Platyhelminthes > Cestoda > Diphyllobothriidea > Diphyllobothriidae > Schistocephalus > Schistocephalus solidus. The sequence goes on along the minus strand of WEDG01004983.1, from coordinate 61,235 downwards.
CTGCTGGCACACTTCGTTATTAGCTTTACGGACAAGGACAAGGCTGATTTCAATGTCCATTTCTGACTTATTAACCATCGTCAGCCAGCCATACCCAACCCAGATGTTGTGCCACCTGAGGCTTGAACCCGCGACCTGTTAGTTAGAGGTCCACCGTCCTAACCATTGAGCCACGGGCTCCGTGCCCAATCGGTTGCAATCGGATGAGAGGCGATAGAGGGAGCCTCAGGTGTTCCAAATTTGGGTTGGGTATGACTGGCTGATAGCAACTAATCAGCTAGAAATAGCCATTCCAATCTCCCTTATCTTTGTCGGTAATATCACTCTAAAGTTGGCTTTTCGCATTAGATCTAGTCTCATAATCGTTGTAAAACTATTCGAAACAGCGCGATCGCTGAGGTGTGCCTAGCTTTCGCGTTTCGAATAAACGGCCCATGTCTAACTTCACTGCAAGTGTATACTGTCTCACCACAGCAGAACCAAACCTTGGACACAATAAGTTGACATTTAATCACAGTATTAATTACTTTCTGAACTTAAATGACGCAAAATGGCATACTTCCCAACTTATGTGTGTGTTTTAAATCATATGAAATCTGGCTTTCTACAGCAAGTGCACATAGCCCTCACGCAGCCTATACTGACCGACTTCATCTTTAATGTTGATTTCCTACTTAAAACAAGCAGGACCAGGCCAAAATAACATTTTATAATGCACCTATGGTGTTGCCTTTAATACTACTATTGCATTGTAGGAACTGCTGAAATTCATTAAGTACATCCTGCGGAAGTTTTTTGAGGCCTTTGAGCGCAACAGGAATGTCTCGGTTGAAGCCCTATTCCTCAAATCAGCCAAGGAGAGTTTCGAGGCCTTCAATGGTTATGGAACCTTTGATGCCGGGTTAGTTCTTCTTGCGTTACTGTCATCTTTTAACATGCAAGTAGCAGACAGAATCCTGAGTTCAGGACACAAGAATGTCTGATCTTAGCGGCCGCAGTGTAGGTATTCTGTGATAATCGTCGGTCAGAGAGAGGACATTTTATTGCAGACGCTTTTTTATCCGTTTTAGTCGAGTGTACTGACCGAGCAGATATGACCACGACCTATTTTACTAAAAATTTTTTTACCGTCATCTTCTACTATCACTCACCACACCTTATGAAGGTCGCTCTAAATTCCGTATCGCATAAGATGTTCGCTACGTACCGTCTCGTAAAGGGTGGGAATGAACATGATCTAAATTGAGGCGAATGTTCGCATTCCTGGTGTGTGTATGAGTAAATAAGAAGGCTCTTCGCTCGCCGGAATTATGGTTTGATTAATTTAAGTTTTCGAACTCTTATAAAGTCTATCGTCAGAGATAAAATCTGTAACAAAAGAAGTAACAGTTATAGGTGGCAGGGGCCAATCAAAAGCCAGTGACACCAGTCCGAAAATGACTGCACAGAGCTTTGTATGCCGCCGCCAGAACGATAGATCGATTGGCCGAGTTCTCATCGGAGGCCCAGCGTTCAGTCCATTCCCGGCTTGTCTTGCTTTTGGCCTCGGCGAGTACCATGTGACCGCGAAGTCATACTCGTGACCCATTTCATAGGTGCAGGCAGAAACTTGTGATAATCCGTCACCCCGTCTCACAGACAGCTTATTCTCATGTATACGTGATCCAAGCATGCGTTTAGTCTCTCCTGTGTAAGTACGAGGACATTTTAGTCGCAGGATACTATGGACTGCTCACTGGAATTTATTTGGTCCTTGATTTTCATGATCCTGCTGCGCATGGTAGCTTTGGGCCTGTGCTCAATGCCGACACCTAGCCCCGCAGCAATGCGCTCACTCGCCTCTGACACTTCCTAAATGTATGGCAATAAATGCCATACCCTACGAGCCGGTTCTGGTTGTGTCCTCCGGGAGCGAACACATAAGCGTCGGCTTATGAATGGCTTTCGGTAGTCGTTCCGCATAAACTATTCGCGGATATATCGGGACTCGTGTGCTTTTTGTCCCGGATTGATGCTGCGAGCCTGGATTCGTTTGAGCAGTGTTCTCATACAGCTTCATTCGCGAGCCACCGGGTGGTTGCTGTTGAAAATGGAGGAGCTGTGTGCTCTTCGTCGCCTTCCTGCAGGCAGCTGTTTCTATTTTGCCGTTGGAACTGGGCCTGACGAGCACATCAAGGGGAGCTGCTGCTCTTTTTCTTCTTCCCTCGTGAATTGTATGGCTGGCAAGATCGAGTTAAGTTGACCATTCAACTTCTGCAGCATGTTCCTCTATGTAGCGACACCAAATGAGGTCATCAGCGCACGACACTGGCACCATTTGAAGGAAGTCCATATTGATCGATATTTTGAGACGCATTCAAGGACGATTCTTCAAGGTGAATGGAGGACCTTTTTGCTGAAATTTTCGAAATTTTACTTTCAAAATAAAGCGTAGCTCTCCCTCTCTCTCTCAAAGTATCGGCGTCTGTTGGGTGAAGGCAATCTTCTCAAATTCCTGTAGGACCAATTCTGCCATTAAACCGGAGATAGGGGAGCCCATTGGAGTTCCCTTGATCTGCTCATAGGTTTCTCCTGCAAAGGTGAAGTAGGTCTTTTGATAAAATTCGGACAGCCTCATGAGGTATTAAACGTTGAGGGCACTCTGGATTTCGTCGTATGACTCTTCAAGTCTCCTGCGTATGACTTATTGTGCTAAACTCGGTGGGATGGATGTGAACAATGACGTTGCGTCAAAGGAGACCATCATTTCGCCTGATTGAATCCTGCTACTTTCGAGGTCTATCAGGAACTGAGAGGCTGGGACTCCAGTAAGAGTTTTAAAACTCAAATGAATGAAGACATGATTCTGGCGAGCGAAGAGTCTTCTTATGAGCAAAAGTATCTCTAGCGACTCTTCAAGTCTAGTATTACTCTGTCACTCGCTCGGTATTCAGCACAATGAGCCGGACAGGTAAAGTATATCGAGTTTCCGAGGCGAATTTAGTGCGATCGACAAGACAGTGCCCGTCAATTATAAAAATTCAAACTACCTACCTCCGAAGATGAAGTAAATATATGTGTGGAGACGTTCAAGAGGTTGAATAACCAAACATCAGGTCGAAGATGTAGCCCCACAGTTAGTTGGGCAGTTCCTCAGACGGTTCGCGATTCAACCGCACGCGTTGATTGCCACGGGATCCAACGGAGGTCCCCTTTAATCTTTTCCCTCTATAAATAGCAATTTTATTGCTCACCTCTTACGACCTTTTCAACCAAACAAGGTACTTTATCCTTGTCCCCAACTCTTTTTCAGTTCACGGGCATCAGTTTGGACGCCAGAGCTTGACCAGGAACTAGGCCAACTATTTGACGCATACCGTTTCGAACCCGTTCCCAAAGGTACACATTATTCTCCTGCCTGCTTTTAACCTTCCATACTGCGCCCGAAAGAGTGGTTGTTCTATTTTAACCTTCCGTTGTTCTTCGCACTCTTTTTTTAATACTGTTTCGGTCACTCTAGTTGTTCGTAGTTTGTAATTTAGGCAAGCCAAAGTAAAGTGGTGACCTCGTGTTGAAAAGCCAAATTCCTTGTCTTTCTGTTTGAGATTGCTGTGCCCATAAACTGAAGCCATCCTTTGTTTGGTTTAACTCGCTGTCTCCAAGTCATATACAGGACAATTCGACCCTCGATTTCGATGAGGTCCACCGTGTGCTGCACAGCATGGCGGTGCAGGGACTGGACTTGCGTGTGGGTTAGTTTTAAGTGATATTAGACTTAAGCTATAGCTACCGCATTCTCTCCTCCCCCCACCCGTCTGTGTCCGATGTCAAGACAGAGGCAGGGTCGGAGCATCAAAATCATGTACAAGGAAAAAAACTGTGTTTGAATACACGTAACTTTTAAGATTCGGGGGTCATTTAAGTAGAAGAGAAATCAAGGCGATCATTATCTCATCCTGCGGATTTTTGAGCGCCTCGGTGGCATGCATCAGGACCACATGCTCAAGGACCAGCGAAGAACTGGGCAGACCGTAGGTACTTTGGGCAAATGGTCTTAAACGCACCATCTCCAATGAGTATTATTAAATTTTCCTTCTATAGCCTTTAATTGTTGTCTGTTCCTTTTTAAGGACCACACACCATTTACTGTCTCACAGGTTCGCCGGGAGTTTGTAATGTATTTCATTTGTCTGCTATGATCACCTCCCTGCCTGAGTATATACTAAATGTGGTTCCTTAAAATTATAAAACCTGTATTACCTTTTACAATATCGGAAAATAGAAATAAAGGGGAATTAAATTCTTCCTCGACCCTTTAATAATTCTGCTGGTTTATTTTTGGAAGAATTTGAATTAAGTACTCTAAGTGACGTCTTTTTATCCAATGAACAAAAACTCACCAGGGATAAGTACTGATCAGAAGGGGTCACTTTATTTCATGTTTTTTTGACTTTTATCTGCACCATGTCAGTAGGCTTTGTAGGAGCATGCTCTCCGAGTCCAGTTTGCATGTTCTGTCCAAGAGGATTACAAATCGCGGCTATCGATATCACCCACAGCTGCCTTGTAGGATAAACTCATTCTAGCCCTGTCTCTGCACATCAGCGTCGGTAACACTTATTTTAACACTCATAGCTGACTTTTTTTCAGTTCAGTTTTTTTCTTCGGTGCATTTTAGGCGAAGACTTGGCCGATGTGTTGCAGCGATTGCTCTCGGATCCCGGAAAAACCCGTCGTCAGATTATAATGCGGCTAATATACCTTACCAAGATCGACTCAGCGAAGTCCCTACGGATGATGACGTACGTGATGGGTGAAGAGTTTACTTTGTTACTCTCCTTATATACATTTTTCGATTCCAAAAATATAAATTATTGTCGTATTTTTCTGAATATTTACCTGCAAACCTCATCGAACTCTTTTTACCCAGCTACGCTCTGCTTTATGCGCACAACGCATGCATTAAATGTTGTCTTTGCTTCATTTTTCAGCTTAGTATCGCCTCCAGTGTCCTCTGTAGCCTTTTCACCATCTTTGCCCTTTAAAACCCCCTGATACCATGGCCGCTCACATGAATGAGTTCATATGCATTAATTAAGCACCACTAGCTTCCTAGAGAGAACAGCGCAGAAGGCACTAGCATAACACGCCGATCGAGAAATCCCGCCGCGTGGCTACGTGTTTGCTCCGAATTTTACTGACACGTGCTGTTAAGCAAATCATTTTTCGTTTGACTCACTTGTGAAAAACTCGGCTGCCATGGTGGAATTCGAACCCACGCTAGGAAGGGAAAGGCTTTTGTTCAGCCAACTGCGCTGCGAGGTTCCGCTAGAAGCCGTGAGTTTAATCACACTTGGGTCCAGTTACACGCCCAGCCTACTGTAACGTATGTAATCATCACTTCTGATGCAGTAAGCTAACTGCCCAATTAGGATTTCCTAAGTACTAAATCTAGAATCCACCAGATGATTACCAGGCACAATTAATTAGTAGATGATTTTGGCAGCTTTGAATAATTCCTTTGACACACTTGTGAAAAACTCTGGGCGGGTAAATCAACCCAAGTGTGATTAAACTCACGGTTCCCGGTCGGGGGGCCTAGTAGCTCAGTTAGCTAGAGCGTTGACTGTACTAACGCCTTCCCCTTGCTGGCGTGGGTTCTTCCCCGTGCCTCTTCCTCACCGCATCTGAAAGTTTCGTTCCTATACGCAGGGGACAGGCGAATCTTTCTGTGTTGGTAAGAATTAAGGGAAGGAGAGCACGCATTTTAGTTTCCCTACGACGGTGCCGCCCTGTTTAAGTTGCCACCGCGAGGATCGACTTCTTTGTTATGTCATAGGCTAATATAATTTAAGCAGTCGCAAGTTCTTCTTCGTGCTTTCTGTAGATGTCGTTCGGCCGAGGACGAGAGGCGCGGCTCTCGCCGTCCCAAACGTCCGTGGACAGAGGAAGAGGTCGAACGCTTGAAGACGCTGTTTGAAGAGCATTCCGGCACGCCTTGTACGTTTTATGTACTGACGGTTTTTTCTTACCTCTCAGTGTAACCTGAACCATTAATGGGTTCTTTCAACAATTTGTTACTTTCGGTATTTTCCTAGCTAATGCACGGCTCACACACGAGGCATGTTTCAGTCTGGAGCGTAAGGCCATTTCAAAAAAGAAACATCGAGCAATCTTAATCCTTTTTCACAGTGCTCTTACAACTTTGAAGTTTTTTTCATGTATACCTAGACTTCCTCTCGGATTTGATGAACACTCTTAAATGTGAGTACGAGGATCGCGTGAAGTCTTTAGAGAACGCAGGATCCTTGGAGGAGGTGCCAGATATCGCCGCTGCCGATTCCTCGACCCAACCCCTTCTGCGCTCCCGGAAGGAAGTGGGTCAAAAGTTAATCGAATTAGGACTCGTCTCCAGCCCCAGCCAATTCGGAAAATCACGACGGATAGGCCGTGGTACGCAGGGCCGTAGCGCCGGTAAAGGTCGTAGTCGCAAGCCCACGGAGGACGAGCTGGAAGAGCTGGCGGATGGTATCATGGTTGCAAAACCCAGGCGTCGTAAGTCCAGACGCTCGCGCGTCTATTCTTCACCAGAACTGCTATTCGCTGATGGTGAACGCTTCAGCGATGAGGATTATCCTACCGGCGCCGGTGAATATGACGCCTCCTCCATCCATGAGGTCTGTAACCGTTACCTGCCCCGTAAAGTACAGTTCATCTTTGTGATATTAAAAGGCGAATCAGAGCTTGCATTGGATGATTTTGTATTTAGCAATGGTAGGTTATGTAAGCCCTCTTAGCCATCACTAATCCCAGGATCTTGTAAAACGGGAATAGTTGTAATAAGGGTTTTACGGATGGGGTCTCAACACGGACAAGCACCGAAATCTGTGCAAGAAACCAAAAATAAACAAATTTGCGTCAAATTTATTTTCCTAGGCCTATATATAGCAGCGACATTGAGCATGGTAATATAAACTAATTAACAAAAAGCAACTCTTAATAAATAAAAGGTGATTGAATAACAAACATCACAACCAAACAACTCTGTGTATATCATTAAATGAATGTTGTTAACACACAGAGGGCTACTTCCCACAGTTATTAAATAATAAGCCAAAGCAGGCCTTTTAAAACACACATAGCATTTAGCTATGTATTTTAAACACAGGGTCTTATATAACCCATCGTTACCTTACCTTGAAGCAGCTGATAGACTTACTACTAACAGACTTCCACTAAAAACGGACAATATATTGGGAACGTCATCCACTTAGAATCCCATCTCAGCACGGCATAACTTGCGGATTGCTCGGTGACTTCTTACGTCCAGATACTTAATTATGCTACTCACAATAATTACTTGTACTTGTTACGGCAGCGATCATGTCTGATCTAGCTGGTCTCGGTGATGTTACATATTGTACCTCTCCACGCGTGACAATTCCCGGCAGCCAACCGGAATAGCTCAACCCATTCTCTTTTCCAGTGACGGGCGCCGAATACCGAAGGTCCAAGAACAACTTCCATGTCCTGTCGAACCAGGTTTTTAGTTGACCGCCTCTAAGTGGGCAACTGCGCCGGTTCGAAATCAGTAGAACTCAGCTCGTGAGGCGGGCGACAGACGACGTGCCCAAACCACCTCAGTCGTCTTTCTTTGATGGCCTGAGATATCCTGGCTATATTTTCGCAGCGAGTGCAGACTGTATCGTTAGAGACGTCGTCTGTGTACTTCACTTGAAGGACAATCTTCTGGCAACGATGGTCAAATACCCCAAGTCTTCGCTCATCTTCCACGTGCACAGTCCAGATTTCACAGCTATAAAGTAGGACCGACCGGACGGATGCACGGTACACGCGAATCTTCGTGGTGACGGAAATGTCGCGTCGGGCCCATGGGCACTTTCGAAGGATCAAGAAAACCCGGCCAGCAGCGTCGATTCGGGAGACAATGTCGTCCTTACTCTGTCCATTCGCAGCATCCTCGCCCCGAGGTATTTGAAACTGTCTACTTCTTCAAGTTGACAGCCCGAGGGGTGCTTTCTCTTGGTTAGGGATGCAGCTCTTAAGCAATTTAGTCTTCGCAGTGTTTATGGATAGGCCGACCGAAGTAGCAACCTCATTCACCGGCGACAGCACAGATTTTAGATCAACAAAGCTTGAGACTAGCGAGGCGATATCGTTTATGTAAGGCATTCCGGAGAATCCAGTCAATGGCTTAGTTGAACAAAATGGGGACAGGATGCAACCTTGTCGAACACCACATCGGATATCGACGGATTTTTATGGACGAGGACTCGCGCAGTGGTGGAGCGATAGGAGACCTTGATCAAGGCATTGATTTTGACCGGCACACCATCGAGATCCATTATTCGCCACAGGGACTCCCGATGAACGGAATCGAACGCAGCGCTGAAGGCAATAAAGCAGACGTCCTTGCGGCTGCTAGTAGCCATGGCGGAATTCAAGAATGCACCTCAGAGTGAATATATGGTCCACGCCCAGCTCGGAATCCGGCTTGGTTAGTCCTCGTCCTAGAGTCATGTACACTTGCTCAATAACCTCATGAAGCCAGGACGGCAGTGTCGACGCAGACCTTGTAGATTTATGTAGGAATACCGTCCTATTCGGGCGCCTTGTTGTTGTGCAGCTTCTTTATTGCATCGGAAACTTCTACCTCGCTTCTACGCATGACACTGCATAGACTAGAGAGGGATGAAACTCGGGTGCAGAGGATGGTGAAGGTGTGCTTAGTTGCCCATCGAAGTTGAGGAGGTGCTCTATGTGCTCATTCCAGCGATCGATCTTGACCAAGTTGTCAGCACTACAGCCACCATTCACATTACGAGCAGAGTTACTAAGTGTCGAGGCCTTACCACTAACTCGGTGGATAATTTGGTAGAGTTTGCGAGTGTCACCAACGTTTGAAGCCTGCTCCATGGACGTCGCTATTTCAAACCAATATTTCTGCCGGTCATCCCTAGCTGAGTTTGCTATCACTTTCCGGAGCTTGCAGAAGGAAGCATCGTTGTAGAAACTGGCTCAAGCCGTCTGGGCACTAATCCAGTCACTGTGGCGCTGCTGGTAAAACCCGATAATTTTCCTAGCTACTCCATAGACGGATGTATTCAGTGATGCTCATTTGTCACTGCCTTCGCTGTCGGCTCGGGTCGTAAAATGGAACCGGATTTCTGTGTTCAGGGCCTCGGCAGTGCTGGGTTGCTGGATTTTTGCGACATCGAGGTGTCTCACACGTGGCATTTTGGATGCAGCTGAGAGGTGAACTGTCAGGCGTGTGCGAACGACGACATGGTCAGACCCGTGGGCGTTACCAGTTTCGACACCACGCATCGACTTGCTATCGTGAATGTAGTCGATCTGACTCGCGGTGTGACCGTCGTGTGAATACCAAGTCAGTAGATGTTTGTGGCGATGCTGGAAGCACGTGTTCGTGACAGACGGTCGGTTCTGATCAGGGGAATTCTGCGTTCCCTCAACATTGTCGCATCGAGAGCCAATCCCAAGCCGGCCTCTAAGGTGACTGTTTGACGAGTCCCCGGGTCCCCTCCTACCATTCCAATGCCCTGCAGCAAACCACAGATCACGGTGAGGTAGCCTATATACTAACTCCTGCAGCTGCGAGTAGAAGGCCTCTTTATCGCGCCGTTCGGCAGCTGATGTTGGTGCATACATGGAGACGATAGAGATGTTGGTAAAGGGACCCTTCAGTCGCGGGTAACCCTGTCGGTTATTGACTGGTTCCCATGCAAGTAGTGAACGGTTTGCTTGTTCTGAGAGGGCAATAGCCCGACTGTGTCTACCGAACGAGTCGTGTGGGCCGCTGTGGCACAGGGTGAAGTGGGATTTGACTCCCGCGGTCTTTATTTCTCTTGCACCTGAGTCGGGGATTCAACCTTCAGACAGGCAGCAGACATTCACGTGGTACTGAGGAAAACTGTCAGACTTTGGGTACCTGGGTGCAGAAAAGTTCGCAAATTCCAGCATCCAATACCAAGAGTCCGTTCCCGGTTGCGTAATCAAGCTTGTTTACTATTCTGCCCGCACCACTGGACCAGGGTTTTGCAGAGCGCGTCGGTTCCCGCGGACGCCGTAGCATGGATCGTAGTACTGTAATCGAACATTGTTCATGAGGTTTCTATGGGGATTTTGAATACAGGTGGGTCCCCAATAGCCGCTTGGATTGTTTGTTCGAGGTTGTCTCCTCTAGCGCTTTGGCTCAAGACCCTAACCACAAGGCAGCGGTGGCAAGCAAACTTATCTAATCGTGGTTCATGGTTGCCGTGTTACAGTGTCATCGGAGGGATCGATGGCACTTTTTAAGGCAGTCGGTGTGCTCAGCCCTCCGCGCTCTGGTAACACAATCGCTGCTGGTCCGTGACGGCTTATTTTTCGGACCCGAGAGTCTGCTTATTTGCCGACACAAGCGAAAATGCGAGTCCCAAGGAAGTAATCGAGAAGAAGTAGATGCCACAAATTCAAGTTCGACGAAGCCAAAATTCTCGCAAGAGGTGATACTCTCGTGAGCCGCGAGTTGCTTGAATCATGATTACAGGTCCCCAGTGCAATGACCTACCCAACCCATATTTGGGGTTGAGACTCAGTTTGGCCAGAGTAATCGACCAGTAGGGGAGTGCTCATGCGAACACATTTTCCAACGCCAGTGCTGGTGAGCCAGATGGCCGAGTAATCATCACGCCACCCTCCAACACGGGTGACGAAATTTCAGCTGATAACGACCCGCATGCCGGCCATCAAACAATTAACGCACCAGAGCGCAGTCGTCATTACTGAAGGGAAGCCGTTAATTGGCGTAGCCGTGCCGTAGTATAGCAACGGCGTCCTATACTCTGTGTACGAATTACCCGTATCTGATACTGTCTCTGATGATGGGTTCGAGTTAGAGTCCGAAACGTCGGGCGAATAAAGCTCTTGTCCCAGTGATCGCATCTAATTCTTCTCAGTCTGCTTATTTCGCAGTTAACCTTCACTAAAGGCTGTTCCACTATCCGCCACCTGTGGACTCGCCGGGTAGCCAATAGCTAGGCTAATGGGTAACCCGTCTTTCCGGACTCACAATAAGTGCCTGGTCTTTTATGTGTATTCTTTTCGACTAGCCGATGGCTGCTTGCTTTACCCATGTCATTATGTAAACGTCGTTTTAATGTTTTCTTATGTATCGACGCTTTTTCTTGGCCACTTTGTAACCAATAGGGAACTTAAGGGCGTTAACCTGAACTGAACTGAATAATTCGTGGAGTTACCTTATGCCTGTTTGTTCAGTTTGGGTCCGAGCAAAAGTACCAACAGACACGTGACTTTCTGTAGCATTTAGCGCTGAAAGTTAATACATATAGCACATTTAACGTTAACGTAATCTTTCTTTCAAGACGCCTAGTCTTTTGTGTATTGTCGAAGCTTCTAGTTACGTCCCATTCGTTCACATATAGAGTGAAGCTGAGTTAGGAAACGCTCCTAACGCGCTCTTTATGCACACAAAGTCAACGAATATTAATAACTATTCATAGGACCGCAATATAATAGGATTGCGCAGGCGTTTAAAGATTGATTTCATTTAAAAGGAACTTCCTATTCTTGTTGTTAGAATTTGAATATTTTCTGCGTAGAGTGATCAATTCGACAATTTTCCCAGTTTTGTAGGTTTTGACTTGCGTTTTTTTGAACATGTAAAAGTTATTACGACTGTGTTCATGCCTGATCAATCAACATTATGGATGCCACTGATCGTTAATTCCTAGGCAGGGTTGGTCTATTTCGTCCGCCATCAATCTTTTGAGCCACGCCTTCGGCACAGAGTTGTATTTTTAATGTGCACAGGATTTATTCAACTGCTGTTCGAATGGACTCGGTCTACGTCTCCCATAGTGCGAGAAGTCTACTAGCCGACCGCTTCTACGTTCTTTCCATCGGGGATTTAAGCAATTTAAACTTTGTTCAGGAATACCTCTTTGTGTAGCTTATTCAATACATTGTTGCCTTGAGCTTCGAACTGTTTTGGCGCGAAAAGATGTAAAGCAATGTTTACGTGATTTTTCTTACTTTCTTTTCTCTTTTTTTCTTCGTCGCAGGATCTATTATCCCCAGTTTCGCCAACTACTACGGCGAATGATGGCGGTGTTGGTCGTCGTCGTCCTAAGTACTTTGACCCTGATGATAGTGATACTTCGGAGGGCAACTCAAACGGCTCAAACGGCTCGACAGATTCGGAAGATGGTGTCTTACCACCCATCAAACGCCGCAGAACTTTGACTGCTCTTGATTCTGTTAAACTTTCGAGCGTCGATGCACTGAGGTCACCACAGAAGTCTCCGTTAGCATCACCAGCAGCGATAGAGGAGCAATTATCGGAGACTGACACGGTGCACAATGAAGTCTCTGGAGATGAAGACATTTTGCAAAGGTTCGTTTTACCTAATGGGCCTCTCATACTACTAATGTATGTTCAAAATATTCCTATGATGCGGCAATCAATTGAACAATGACGTTATGGGGTCAACTGTTTGTTCCTAAGGTTGACCATGACCCAGTTTTGCTGTTGATGGTTGTATTGTATGCGCATGTGACCAACAAGGATCATGTGTAGCTAATGAGTTTGTGCAGGACGAAGTGTTGTGGTGACGCCTGCATGATGGTATTTTACTGGAGATTTTATTACATGCATATATAGCCGAAATAGAGCCCTGTGGTGGTTGTATGTACTGTGGCTGTGCGGGCTGGTGAGGCATGCGTTCCAGGCGATCGAAACTCAAAGGGCAATATCCATACTACTTACGCATCGTAGCGTGACTTAAGTGTCGTGTGATTATGCTACGTTTGAATCAGTACTAAAACCCGGTCCAAGTAATCCTTTTTAACCGAAATTATATTTCAGAATTTTTTTAGTGTTTCATGGGGTGCGTCACATAGTGTATATTGTCAACCTTTCATGAGGAAGGTGAGAACTTGACTTGCTAGGCTTTAAAGCCACACTCGCAGTTGGTTGTAATGACGATGGAAAGGCGTGTGAAAACCTAAGGTACTGTGCCTGGAGGACAGGTTGTGTGTGGCACGTTTAGACGGGCTGTCTACCTCTTTTAGCCACTTGTACCCAATCATCGCAGCAGCTGGCTGGCCTGTTCGGACAGTAGACTAGTGCCTAGGAAAGGAAATGGAATGTGAGATTGGCTCTGGAGACTGCAGCCCCACGGCAGTTAGCGCTGATTTCTCCTTATAAGCCACCTGCCGAGTTTTTAAGTTATCATGGTGCGCTAAGAGCCGTGGCTGGGAAGGCTGCCATCTGACGGGCTAATTTTATCCTCTCAGGACACAGAGTCCGGTTGCAAGGGCTTCTTACTTTGCCATCAATGGCACTCCAACTCAAATGACATTCGAATAATCCCTTTGTTGTTTGTGTGAAATTCTGGCGCGATGTGCAGACCAGGTGCGTGTGTGTGGCACGTGTAAACAGGTGGTTTAGGTCTGTCAGCCACTGCGCCCAACCCTGCCTCCGATCCTCTTCACTGTTTTGACATGGAACTCGGATGGGTCAGGGCGGGCAGTTTGGTAGATGCAGCACACGTCTGCTATCAGTATGACCTAATTCATGCGCAATTCATCGTCTCTGCACGTTTCATCTTGTCTGTAACCTTGACCGAACTGTCACCTAGCGGCAGGCAACCGCTTCGCTGGTCGCATTTCAGTGGATTCACCATCGACAGATTGAGCCGATGCATGATTCAAAAGTGCCTTCGCAATAGGGACAGGTTTAGACTGAGTTAACGTCGATAACAGAAGAGGCGATGGTGGTGACCCTTAGCAGCATTGCTTTCAATGGTCCTGCTAGTACGTTTTTTGAATGAGGTGAGGTGGGTTGGCCGGATTTTCATTATACTCGTGCCGCGAATGTCCATTGGCACTTTGCGCAAGAGGATAGGGGGATGGCTGGTTGCATCAGTGGCCCGCGAAACTTGCGTCTTATCAACCCTTCTTTTTGCTCTCATTCGGTTAAATTTGAATATTGTCAACTTACTTTTTTCGATCCATACCAATTCCGCCCGAGGCCTTCCTAGGTATCAGCATAAAATTTCAGGTGTTTGAATGAGGTCTTCGGAGTGTCCATCTATCGTGGCTTTTGTCTGCCTTGCATGCGGGTGCCCATAGCAACTTTGTTGTGAAATAATCGCTTGCGCATGCGCTCATCGACTACTCTCACTATCTGGCTGCACTATCGCACTTGGGCCTGTTCAGCATGACACAGAAACTAAATACGTCCGTCCGTTCTGGTGTCTTTGCTCCCCATAATCTTCCGTCTTCCGAAGGCAGGTCAGGTGAAAGTAGTTTGGCTTTCTTGCATGGTTTTCATAAACTGTCCACGTTTTTGCGCCGCACCAGATATGTACTTTATGAGTTTTGTGTTTAGGTGATGGTCGCATCGATTTCAGGAAGACTGTTTTAATCTACTAAAGGCCTAGATAACTTCGAAGATCCTGATGGTCATGTGTGTTATGATCTTGTCTCAAGCTTTGATGGTCGCCATCCAACAACTCGATCGAACCCCCAAAGGGGACCTCGACAGCAAGGGCGGAAGAGTAGAAGTCTATTGATATCTTATTGCAGCGTATTTTAGGCAAAAAAACGTATGAAAATTTACAAGGTTTGGCTGCAATTTGACCAATCCTAGTGTTTTTGGAAGGGTTAGCGTCTCGACTGGTCTTCCGACTTATCCGAATAATTTATTAGAGCACTAATCCCTTTCGGTAGCTTGCGCGATATCACCATGCGCACGGCCTATGGGTGGATCAATAGTGCAGTCTGGTAAGAGTCGTCAGGGTGGTGTGTGTGAGTGAATCAGTTAGGGCGGCTCCTCCTAGCAATTCGCTCATCGGTTTTGAGGCTCTTAGAACTTAAACACCTATAATTTACCCATTGATGTAAATCGAATGCCATTTTCATTGACCCTGTCTTCAACCTTTTAATTATTGGGCTCCGGTTTCTGAGTGATCGCTTTCTTTTCCTTCCTGGTAGCAGTCGGAGCCCAGGAGGTCCGTCCTCCGCTGTGTGTCCGCTAGCGTTGTAAATTACATGTCACCCTTTCCTGTATTATGTCTCAACCGTCTCTTTCTCTTTAATGACCTGCGTTTGTGATTCTTAATATCCAGTCGGAGTTTAGTCTTACCTAATGATGCAGTATTTAATTTACTTGGTATTCACATACCTTTCGGATGCGTGCAGTAATGAATTTGAAACTGCACCTTCGAAATGAGGCGACGGTCTGCCCATTAGTCTGCATCACGACATCTTGTGCTGGTCATACCTGCCAAGGATGTTGTCCAGTTTTTGCCAGCGACACGGGCTAGAATGCATACATGTTATCTTCGCCCGGTTTAGAAAGTAGAACCCGTTGGTGAGAATATTGTGTTCTGTTCAGGCCTGCAGAGGAAAGTGTCCATTGCTTCTCACCTGCCGATCGTGTGGCGGCCTAACGCTCCCTCTCAGTCAGCATGCTCTGTATCGGAAGTCATCAAACCTGATCAGCTTGTCTACCTTCGACAGTCGTGAAATGGGTCTGCAGGTTTTCGTAGAATTCGTTCTTCGGGTTATCAAAACTGGTCGTTGGGACAGCATAGGCGCTGATGACTGTTTTTCTCTGTGGAGTTGTATTTTAATGCTCACAGGGCGATGGTTGATTCCCTGTGGGGCAGTGGGTAGCCGTCTCAGGGCGTCGTTGAAGGTGAAGCCTACATTGGCATCTTGTCGCTCTTCATTTAGACGTCCTCTCCAAACCAAGGTGTATCTGGCACCGACTCATTCTGTTGTCCTTGTTTGAAAAACAAATTATGGTCAGTTGCCCGTCAGATTTTCTAAAATGGGGCTAACATTCGAGGCTGCCGGTGTGACCACTGTCGCTCGGGTAGACTGATGGTGAGGGAGAATGGGAACAAGGAGTGATCGTTGTTTTTATTGTTTTTTTGATAGCAATTTTTGCGTCCATGAGTCCCATGGCCAGCCTGTCGACACCGCGTTTTACTAAAATTGGTCTAGGCGGCGGACATGTGCGCTTATCTTAACTTACATACCCCTTTCTACCTTCTTCTTTAGACTATAGACTGCCGTGAAGTGATACGTGTATATGCTGTCCCATCCCTCGGCTACTGTTGTTCTTTGTCCCCTCCCCCTTTTTTTTCTATACCTGGGTCATAGATTTCGCCAAGCGGTGAGGGCACGACTATGGAGGTCAAAGTGGATGTACGCATTTATGCCCATCTCACAGCATGAAAATGCAGCACACCTTCGGCTTGTGTCGCCAACCAAAGCATTTGCAAATCATCGGATCTTTACTCATTATCCTGCCCTTCATGAGCTAGCGCTTATGAACAGTAGTGGTCTGGCCTGTGACATAACCAAGCGCGAACTAAATTTTTCTCTCCTTGCGCCGACTTATTGCTCTCTATGCTAATCGCCCCTTTCGACTACAGGAACATTAAATTGCATGATCAGGTTCACATTGTGATCCCATGCGTACGAATTAGTGCCGTCAGGCCGGACCAGGTAAAACCTTTTTAGTAACTGGTCTTCTTGGATTGTTCGTAGAGGAATCGTCTAGACCAAGTCAAGTTATAGAGTTTGCCATGTGCGCGATTATTTACTCAATCATAATCCTGTTCAGTTACTAAATACTTTGTTAAATGTGCGTTTGACAAATTGTGCGGTAGTCAAGCATGTTAATGCAGTTACTCTGTCTGCCATTTACAGAGAGATTGATCTGGCACTTCAACAGTCAGCGCACACAGCCCATCAGGATTCTTCAGTGGACGAGGAATCACCACCCCGGTCATCCGCTGCGTCTCGCGTTGGTAGGAAACACGCCGTCCTAGAGTCGTCAGATGAGGATTAGCGTTTTATCGAGTCTCGTCCCCGAAAACGACTCAACAGCAGCTTTCTTTTTAAAAAAATTCGGCATATTTTCTAAAAAAAGCTAGTAAATTTTTGTCGTTTTTTATCCTAGTGGTTCAGGGATGGTTTATGCAGTCCCGTATCGACGCTTTAGCCGTATCTATGCCGAGGGTTAAAAATAAGCCCAATCTCATGAACCAAACAGACCTTACTTCCGGCTACACCTGAGTTTTTCACTAACCCACTCAGTTTGCCGTCAAACTGGAGGTCGATTCCTGTTAAGTGGTGGTTGTTTTGTGGGGCTCATCATGCTTTGTACAGACGGGCATCCTCGTGCATCCATATCAACTGAAGACTTAACACACGCTGGAATGCTTTCTGTTAAATTGACTGGGTTCACTCGCACTAGTTTTTTCAATAAAGCTCAAATATTGCCAAACTGGAGCATCCCTCACTGTAGCAAAATCCTCAACTAAAATGAACTCGCTCTTCATTGGTATTACACTCGGAATTCTTCTGCTTTTCCAGCAGGTATTTTTGGAACCATAACCGAAAAAAGGTGCGAATCAAATACCTGTGCTTTCAGTGGCGTTGCATCCCCCCCTCCCCACGCAAGGATCTTTACCACACTGGCCCCCATCTGTCTCTGTAATTTTCCTGAGGCTCTGGAGGCCACTTGTACCGTAGCAAGGGGCGGTTGCGATTGGCGCTTGTCGAAAGGCTCAATACAGCCATTAGCAAAGACTTTATGAACATCTGACCAGTTGCTCATTTATTGCTTTAACTGGTTGTGTTGTTGCTGAGAGTTACTTGGAATTTGTCCCGGCACTTTAAGCGATAGTGAAACCGTAGCTACTACAGCACCCTGAGCGCAGTCACGTCCGAGTCGGCATTGATGTTGATTGATCCTTTAGGATAGCTGTGATCAGCCGAGAAGTAGACCACCACGGGTACGCGTTAGAGCTACGGCTCGCTACAGACGCCCGGATTACAGGCACCATGATCTACTGAGTTGGTTTCGGTAAACTTTCCGAGGTTGGTATCTTTGCAGGCAACTGGATTTGCGGTTACGGCGGCACTCGTTATGTGTGACCCAGTCGCTTTTCGAACCTATAGACCAACAACCCATCACTTGAGACTAAAGCAGCTCAATTGAGGCGGATCATGCTGAGGATAGTCTCCGTCTCCTTTGGGGGCAATAATAGCATTAAGAATCACCTTACTCCCCGCCTTTCAAATAACCCACAAAAAACGGCTAACTGGCACGGGAAGTTTGCTGCGTAACTCCAAAAGAGTAGAACGCTCGCCTTAGCAACCATCTCTTGCTCCCGTGAGCCTACGGCTTTTATGAGTTCTGGCGGATCGCCAAATGGCATTGACTCTTCACCTGCTTAACACAAGACTGATGCTGAACTTCGGGCTGCCCTGTCCTCTTCCCCCAATTTCAGTGGACAGTTGTTACAAATAGGACATTGAGCGGACTGCATGGGTCTTTAGCCCGCACACCTTGAAGTTACCGTCCTTTCTTTGCCTAGAAAAGCTTGAGGGAATTCAGAAATTAAACTGCTACACTTCAGTTGACGGTAAGTTCCCGGATTATCCTACACAGACAAGTAGCGCGTTCACGTGACCGGCCCATAGACAGTTTCGCGTTTACAGTGAAACGCATCTGAAAGTGTTAATGACTTCTGTTGTGTTGTTGTATCAGCGTCGTAAACCTAACTGACTCACTTAATGATCTTGAGGAGCTAGTTCAGGTTGAAAGATAGCGCATGCCTGGCATCTGCGATAAAAATAAAGGTAAACAAATGTACATGTATTTTAATAGGTCATATGTTAAAAAATACAGGTAATAAAAAGGATAGAAACGGGATCACTTTAAGAATTCTATGAAGCTCTCGCTGAACTTTAAGAAAACGAGGTCGCTACCCTGCGGTTCGTCCGGCACGTCTGCGTGGATGGCAGTGGCCCTGGTCCCCTTCACAGGTGAGTCGGGCGTCGCCGTGGATCGAGTGTAAGGGCTTTGTCGGGCGCTGAGCGAATTACGGCCTCGAAACTTCTGACTGCGTCTGGAGGAGCGCCCGAAGAAGTTGTAAGATTGCTGCAGATGGAAGAACCACAGAAACAATATTGCAATTAACCCAGACATAAAGGCGTCTTTAAAGTTAAAAAATGCAGGCTTGTGCATTAAAAAAGGAACGCCAGGTCAAACCAGGATAAAAGTAGAACAAACGTACAAATTCTACCGAGAATTCTCTGCTGAGGATATGTTTATCAGAGGATTCGATACGGGGACTGAGCAGCCAGAGCGTTGCTTGCGAGAATATGAATGCGAAAACGAGCTCGTGGACCTCACGGAGTGCGTTTCTGGAAGAAAATACAGAGGAATTGGAGATGACGCCCATACACCGCACCTGTTGTGCTGAGATAGAAAGGGACTTACGTTAATGCCATCCGGGATCCGTAAGCCTCGCTCGGGAGATGAGACAGGAGTTTGTATTGGCTGGTCTAGTGAAAAACAGAGTGGAAGAAACGCTGATAACCCTCAAAATTGGGGTATCACCAAGCAGGACCTCGCTAAATAGTAATTGGAGGAGGCGTAGGTCAATAGAAGCCTCCTCCATCTGAGTTTAATTATTCATCTCAGAGAAGACTGGACGGGAAAAGAGGAAGCCCGGGAATACAGAGCCTGGCTAGGCGGTGCGGTCATAGGTAACGGATGGCGAAAACTAATCGTAGGAAAGCACCCACAGACCAAAAGGGGCAATGGTATGAGTATGCGGAGGCTTGGACTCTCATAAACCGACTGCCCCATAGTTTTTTCTTGCTTCCAGTGCCCTGCAGACTGTAACTACATTTCGAGGCCGTGTTAAGGGCTAAACAAGCTGACTTTTACCAAACCTTGAATATCTTTTTCATGAAGACCGTGACTAAAATCGTCCTAGAGCGTCCTAATGGACCGACACGGTGGGATTTCTGGCAGCGGGTCAGACACTAAGCAGACCTCGTCCGAGGGTAGATTGAACTCTGCGCAACACATTCGGAAACGTGAAAACTGGCAAATGCAGTAAAACGCCTACATGGGCGAGTGTCGATACAGCTAGTGGACGTTGGTTGTCCCATTAAGGCGCGTGTACCAGATCATCGCTCTCGCAGCGTTAAGTTGTTAGGCTAGGAGAATTGTTCCCAGCCCTACTACAAGCAGTGTCACCCATACCTTGGGCAGCACAGTATCGCAATTTTTCTGGGCGATCAGGCCAAGACCTGACTTGGGCGCCGAGAACCGTAGTACAGTCTCTCTGTGTGTGCTAATGCTGAATGTTAAGCATACGCACGGAGGCCTTCAGCGATTAACGTTATACGGTGATCGGACACGTCTCACTGTGTTAACGTGACCTCGCAGGGAACCTAAATGTCAGGAGAGGGGAGTATCATGCGTTTGTTAGACGTGCCCTTAGCTATTACGCAGGGGAAAAAAACATTGCACGACCTACATTTGGATACGCTGAAATGTTTAGTGATCTCCAATAGGCGCCCCTGGTAGCGCGGCAGATGTCCGGTCAACTGGTGCCTAAATTATAGCTACAATCAAAATCAAATCTATCATATACTTATCCGACCACGCTGCACCAGTTCAGTACTCAAAGCCCGTACGGCGCCGGCTAAGATTCAAACGACGTTATCGGCCTGCAATAAAATGCGGCGTTGACCATCTGAAGAATCCCGCGACTGCAAAGAGCTCCTATCTGGTTGACTCAAAATGCTTACCTGTACTGATAGATGACAAACATCTTAGATGCCCCTTTAATAGAAAACAACCTGTCTGAACTGACACATACTTTCCGGAGTATTTCAAAGGCGATGCTGGGCCATAATAGGCTTCTATTCAGAGATTTAATCACTAGTGGAAGGGTCGGTTGGCTAATACTGTAAGGGCTAACCGCTTTCACTACCTGAAAAATGATGAACGTCGCCACGATAGCAACTAATACTATAAAACCACCCAGAATTTTGGAAATGCTTTGACCAATGGTCATCTACGAAGCACAA
This sequence comes from Schistocephalus solidus, assembly GCA_017591395.1. NCBI lineage: Eukaryota > Metazoa > Platyhelminthes > Cestoda > Diphyllobothriidea > Diphyllobothriidae > Schistocephalus > Schistocephalus solidus. The sequence continues at coordinate 40,298 of WEDG01004983.1, read as the reverse complement.
GTAGTGGTAAGTTGTACTAAATATTGGATATGAGTCAGCCTAATAATCTGCCCACCTCGAAAATCAGGGCCAACCCCGTGTTTGGTGTCCATTTATAACACCAAAATGCAGTTGAAAATGCATTTTACTCGGTTGTTCCACGCAGCAGGCTAGGCCTCGTTTGGAAGATGATCTGGCGACGATTGCCTTTCAGGAAAGCTATAAATATCCTTGACTATATCTTAAGTAACGAGAATATAGCTGAAGAAGAACGGGACCGCGTAACTAAAGCCTGTACGCCTCCTCCTTAAAAATAGATTTTTAGAAAGAAAAACTGGGAAAATTAGAACAAATGAGTCGGAAAACGGCAGAACTCACAAGTAATTGGCTGGAGGAACGAGCGATAGAAAATAGAGTTCCAAAACTCAGCGAGTCAGATATCTCCAGAGAAGGACTCGCAAAGGAGAGGGTTGTAATAGGCATCGTTGTTGAGATCTCGGCAACCTTGAAGGCGGAGGAGAACACAAAGTCACCGTCGGTGGATGCACCAGGGTTAATACCATATCACGCCTGACATGCTTACAGTGGATAACATTATATTTTATGAATGAAGCCTGTACAGGAAAAAGCGGTATCATGGAACTTACTGAAGCGAATGATAGACTGTCAAGGAGTGGAGTGGAGAGAGCAAGAAGACGTAAACAGACTGCCAGCAGTCTCACCAACGGCAACAGACAAGGCTCCAGTAGACTGCTGCGGGACTTGACAGCCGAGCTCTCACTGCCGGAGGCCAACGAGGGGCTGGCTGGCGCCTGCTGTAGCCTGCTGGTCTCAGATGACCGCGTGGAGATTTTGGACCCGGTAGGAGCCGTAGTCGTGTCCTTGGTGTGTTTTGGAGAGGTGCCCGGTCGTAGGAGTAAAAGAGCGCAGACCTGGGATTCGCCAATGACCATTGAGCAAACGGTGTTCCACACGTCAGCTGGAACATGAATAGTGGACCCGCGACTGCTGTTCATCTGAAGAGTTTTGGACAAGATATATGAAGGGTTGCACAAGACGTTAACTGGAACTTTGTTCGGTGCAAAATCAGTGCTTCGAACGCTTATGATATAAAAAAATGGAAACTTGTTAACCAAGTACCGGTGCCTTCGAGTCGATGGAGAAAGAGCCTATCTAGAAATAAGCATCGATGGATAAACTCTACACAGGCTGACGTGCTTCCAATAGTGACGAAGTGACCGAGTGTCCAGCAAACACATACACCCAATGCCGGATCGAGTTACTAGCCGTCGAGGCCGGAAGAGATGTTGCCGCCCACAGTAGCCTAATTAGTCAAACAGTCACAGAATAGACCGTCAAACTAGGCAACACCAAAGTAAAACTAAGTTTGAAAAGAAGACGATGGTTCGAGTCCAGGAGATTGCATGAGAAAAGAAAAGCCCGAAAGCTCCGCGACCAATTTATGCGGAATGGCTATCCGAAGGCGTTTATAAGCCGCTGCCTACGCGTTCGGCCTCGGAGGATAGAAGCAAAAACACGACCAAGGATATGGCAGACTCTGCCCCATACCAAGGACGTCTGAGAAGTGACTGAGGGCATCGTTTTCGGACTAGGTGTTGGCATTGCACACCGACCCAAAGCTACTACGCGCAGCAGTGATGAAAATCGAAAACCGGTTAAATCCCAAAGAGGCATCTGGTGGTAGTGTATCACATTCCATGCCTATACTGTCCTTATAACTACACAGGCCAGAAGTAAACACATGCTGGGATCGCGCATGCATAAACATTAATTGGCGGTGCGGCGGAACGACGCAAGTTGTTGCCCACACCTACGAAACGGGCCATGAGTTCAACTTCGCATCCGTCATGAAAGCCACCCACGCCGGAAACGAGACGAGCCGAAAATTGATTGAACCCTGGTCCAGGGATGGGAACTCAATCAATCGATGTATCGATTTGGCGCCGGCGTTAAGAGCCATGTGCAGACTTGTCAGTGATCATTGATTGGCTTGCACCCTCTATAAATTTCGCCTTTTTTCGTTGCCGCTGGTATCTCTGACGATGGACTCCTATGGGAGTTTGAAAGCTCAGAATACTAAACAAAGTGTCCCGGTGCTCGAACAGACTTCGTCTTTTCTCATATATTCAAACTATCAGACAGCGCTAAAAGAGTCCGTTCTCGAGACAATGCGGCGGGAAACCAGTTATTAGTTTACTTGAAAGGATAGCAGGCCCGAACTTGCACGAAAATATTTACTATATCACACTGTCGTTCCTTGGAACTCGCTTCAATAATTGCCTACGTCTACTTTTTTATAAACTCAAAGTGCAAATGTTTTAGCATTACAATCACCGTCACAACGAAGGTGCTTCGGAGTACTGACGTATGATGCGTGACTTCAGGGCTACCTTATTGTGTTGACAGTCCAGAAACAGACCAATAACCTTGAAAACACTGTAACAAAAGGAGCCATTGATAGATGGGCAGACAGAGTAGACCACAAAATGAACTAGAAAAATGACTTCCACGTACTTGAATGGAGCCACCACCAGCAGCAGTACCGACGATACTGCTGTCGGCAAACAGCGTCGACAGAGCCAAACACGGCGGTGAAACGAGATTGTGAACGTCGGAGGACTTTAAGACACTCCAGTAGAACTCAAAAACAGCCTCCGCCAGGGCCATTCGGTGCGGTCTTACACTGCCAGACTCAATCAGATCCGAAAAGGGTTCCAAAACTTTGGTATGCGAAGATACGGTGCTGGTGTAGACGCGCTCCCGCAGATCAGAGATCCACCAGAAGGCCATAGCGCTCAGTTGATCCTGATTGTCCTGCATGAAGCCGGTAATGAGGCTGGCAATACTGCGATGGCCAGGACTGCCGAGCTGGTGGGACAACAAGGTCAGAAGACGCAATTCGCTGAGAATGAGTTCACACCAACTGCCACCGTCCCCAGTGGTAGGAACCGCAGTACTTAGACTCTGACCTTCAGATGGTGCAGATACCTGAACAAAGGAAAACAAGCTGATCATAGGAAGGGCGATGCAGCACAGTTGCAGTAACGGAGACCATGGGCGTGTAGGTGCACACTTAGAAGAGGAGGATAAGAGTATATAGTTGAGCGAGGAAGGACGACAGGAGGGACTGACCCCCTAAAGGAGCAGAAGACGTCATATAGGGTCCATGAAATTCTGCAACAGATGTGGGCCATGTCGCATACTTCATAAGTAGCATTACTAAACTTACTGATGCGATACTCTATGAACGGACATTACAGGGTCAGAAAAATTTCATAATTAGACACTCTCCAAAGGAAAAATACCCTTTTTTAATTACAAAAATTGGAGAAGACATAATTTATGACCAAATGAGTACATACAAGAAAGAATATTTCCGGGCATTTTTCATACAAAAGTATATTCGAAGTTATAGGGGCATTGAAATCAATGAGAAAATGTATCTCACATAAGTAGTCATCTGTTATAGTGTAGTTTTAAGAGCCGCTTGGAAAGAAGCTAGTTCAAAAGCCGGCATCCAGGCATGACTGAAATATCGTGGGATTAGGCTGCATGATTATTACTGTTGCAATCCTACTTAAGTAATTTTTTTCAAATTCAAACACATTTCGGACTTTTGGTTGACAGTTATGAGCCCACTGCTATGCGGCAGGGTTATTTCCAACCAAGGGAAAGGCTCAAAACTCAGTAGTGGTATAATTCTTCCAACTAATAGTAATGGCCGCGGTTGGAGTCGCATATTTTTATTGTGTTCCCCCTTCTCGGTTCGAAGACGGTCTACGAACCTCACAGGCTTCATCCTGAGATAACCAGCGGCTCAGTTTCTCAACAGAGGGCAATCTCAGGCCTTGGGTGAGGAGGTCCGAGTAAGAGGCGACCAGTTCAGCCTGCCTGAGTGACAAAGAGGACGATGTGGTCACAGGGGCTCGGATGGAGAGGTTGGGGTAGAGGCCAGAGGCAGCCGCGTGAGAGGACACCGTTACTGTGGTTGCTGGAAGCCCAGTGGTGGCGGGCGTGAGCAGACGTAGGAGCAGAAGTAGCAGAGCTTGGCAGAAGGAGGCGCCGTTACGGGTCTAGATGAATAAAACGCGAGTCCCTGAGATCGTATAAAGTGGGGGAGGGGGGCATACCAGTAGGCAAAATAAGCAAGTTGGGGAAATTAACCTTACTGAGCAGGTTGTCTTTGAGAAACGGAATTAGGTCAGATCCCAGCCTCAAAGGTCAGTGGGAAGAAAGGCTTTTAAAAACTAAAAATTGAAAACTTGAGCACATACGATAAAGCACATGGGCAACCCCAGGGGGACTCCCTGATGAGCAAAACCATTCGCGGCTGCACCATGCAGCGTCACAAGATCGACAAAACACGTGTCTGGGCTTTCGGTTCGTGTCACTGCTGTCAATATGGTGAACCATGCAACATATGTATACTAATACTGGCTGTCGACTGCTTATGAATAGTACGCGTTTATCCCACTAAAGCTCAGGAATTATGATTCAAATATCCATGCCAACTTTCGGTCCAAGTCTGAAAAAGTTTGTACCGAGGAAGTTACTGCAATTTCGCGCCTTAACTTCAAAAAGTGGATACAGGTCAATAAGGTCTCAATACATTCCTAACGAATTAAGAACCATAAATTGCGGTTCATTAGAAGCTCCAAATGGCGGGCCCCCATGAAGACATGGAGAGCAAGCCAAACAATAGCCTAACATGACACCGAAATACGCACAAGAATACGAATTCAACTGCTATAGACAGAGGGTTGTCAGTGTTCGGGTACAATACATTATCGGTGTCTCGTCAAATAGAAAGAACTAGCCATAAATGTTGATCTATTCCTCTGAAATGACGAATAAAAGACCAGTGGCTGCCTGCGTACTAGGTAAAGCAGTATTTTCCACTTAATAATAAGCCCCTTAAGTTGAGTAGCTACAAAGACAGGAGCCAGCTACGGGAGTACCAGACAAATGGTACGAAAATTTCCTATAGTAACATTTAGAATCCAAGGACGGCGGAGTCAAAAGAAAACAATTTATCTGAAACAAATGTAGTAGCCGTTTAACGGTGGATAGCTGTCCAAAGAAGAGCTCTAAGGATTGAAAAGCAAAAAAGCCACACAAAACTTAAGCCGGTTTCAGAAATTATGTAACAAACCCATGAAGTAATTTGAGTTCTGCCCCTCCCCTCAGATGCAAAAGGGTGCAATTGTAAAATCATTTTCGATTAATAAGAATACTGATTGTTGGTCAACCAATAAAACAACTCATACTTCAACAAAAAGGAAAAAAGCGAAAGACTGGAACTTACCCTCGAGTGTTCAGTGAAAATAACGAGCAGGTTGTTTAGTGTGCCGCAGTCGGTTAGAGTGCAAATAAGTTGGTAGGAGTCAAAGTAGTCCCAAATACTCTGAAGGATATTGACGGTTTGGATAAAGACCTAAAGACATGCAAAGAACAATGGTTTTGTTGTGAAGAGTAAGAAAAGCTTAAGAAATTCGGTGCTACTACTCTGAACACTACCATTAGCAGCATTACTCCGAAAAGAAATACTACTACTACTACTGCTATCATCAGTATTTTGCCCACTTTTAATGCTACCGCAACTAACATTACCATCACAACCACAGTCATAAGTACGATTACCAGTGTTACTAAAACCGTCCTTACCTCACGATCGGCTGTGGAGATTCGGGTCTTGAGGGAGATACTATGAAGGTAGTCGAAGCAGAGGGTAAGCAGACGTTCCAGGCTCTTGTCGATGTCCTGATTTGTTGGCGAAGAGGGCTGACCATCAGACAGAGAGGAATCAATGTATTGTACGAGCCTACACAAAATGGCCAGGAGATCGGCTTGGAAATGGGAAAATGTGAGTTTCTGGGATTCCGACACATACTGTCGTTGTTGAGCAAGGATGGTGACAACTCGAGTGAACCAGTCTGCAGCTTGAATAGTATTATTGGTCCTGAAAGGGAAAAATTGGAAGTAGAGAGCATAGATCAATAAAAATAAATCAAAGTGTATTGGTCAAGCGTCGTGCCACAATTAGCCAACAGTGGCAGAAAATCTCCGTAAACTAAATAGCAAACAGGACCGTTAAAATAACTCTAGTACAAACCTTTTTTGCGATGTTTGTCATATCAAAATCAGAGTTCAGTGGATAAGGACAAGGGGGGGCTGGAATGATAATTAAATGCAACACCCGAGTGGATGTACAGCCAATCGCGCCCAATGGAAGTTGAAAAAAGACGTTCAAGTACCGATTGTTGCCGAGGAAAGTGGGCAAGCGGTAGATATCAGTACTACGTCCTTCCGGTTTCCAGGCAAAATCTAACAATATCAGGGGGGAATAGCAGGGGGGAATGACCAAAAGAGTTTATTCACTTCAGACGGTAATGTTATGCAGATAAGGGCTCATGGTAAAAACAAGTGATACTGGAATGGCCATTTGTATTTGGGCATGACGAGCTGATGATAGCTAATAAGTCAGAGCTGGCCTTTGCAGTTTCCTTTGCCTTTGTCGGTAGCCGTTTTTTGTATAAAATAACAGTATTCACTGTGCGACTGCCTACAGAATTCAAAATCGAGCTTCTGGTCACAGTGTGAAGAACGGGTCCCGTAAAGCGATGGTAGAGCACCACTCTAACACGCAATTGATATATTTAAAAAAATTATGTTGTACCTGATGAGGTAGCTAATGGCGCAACCAAGGCAAACGGCTAGTTGATCCAGGAGCAAAGTCACGGTTTCAGAGTTGGTCGTCAGGACCTAAAGGTCACAGAGAAAGAACAGAAAAGGAAGCGACTTAACGATAAACCGGTAAATAAATGAAGACATTGAAGTGGGTACGGTATTCTCTGTAAGGCCTCGAACGCAAAGCAAACATAAGCTCCAAATGAATAACACGGACGTATCTAACTAGATGGAGAGCTCTAATAACATTACGAATAGACTTGTTAGCATTCTAAAGAAGCTTAGCGTGCTTTGCGGTGGTTTCCAGATGTCAGAAAAATGCCCAGAACCGTATGAACTTTTTAAGGTGGCAGTTAAACAAAGAAGAATGAGTTTAAAATTTACTACGTGGAACGACCAATTGAGGAAAAGAAGGTTAAAGCTATGGTGTGAGAATTGGATATTGCTTAATGACAACCCCGAGGCATCGGGATCTTCATCCTTGGATCTCGGTTTCTATTTCTGAGCACACCGCAACTCAGGGTATTTGCGTAAGAAACATTCAGCATACAAAGCTAACGTATCTGACCATTTAGCAGTCTCATTGGTAAGAGGCGTTTACAGCTCCGTTTCGGACCACGGGATACCCAATTCTATCGTTATCTCTACAGGCAACGTAGCTGCGTGGCTTTCAACATTCAAACCATGCACTCTTCCGGGTTCTCCTTATGAATGGCGGTGCGACAGAAAACTCACTCGAAACCAAGTACCTGTGAGTAAAGCAACGGCGATTTTCCTGTTAAAAAATGTGATGCGTTTCAAAAACTCGACTATGGTTTTTACTGTGATTTATAACTCGCTAAAGGCCACCTGGAGTTCGGAGATAACGTTCTAACAGATAGTTGCAACGATAGTGACGATGGTCTCAAAAAGGTAAAGATGGAAGCAAGTCCTCAGGTCGAAGGAGATGCAGCGAGGGTTGAAATTATGTGGGACAGGCTGGAAGTTTTATTTTTCAACACCCAAGCGAAGACGACCAATTAGATAAAAGAGAATATGATGGCATACTCGGATAAAATAACTACATTCACAGTATCTATTAGCAGCCGCCAACTGAGCATCACCGGAAAGTGAAGAATAGATTTCAGTAAACAAAACATTGACAGTCTCTTTTGGGAATATTCAAATGTGTGACAAGTCACTTAAACTGAAAAAAGTTCACAAAATCGAGGAACTTTTCGATAGGCCACAGGGTCAAATAATCAAAACAAAAGTATACACATGGGTAGAACTTGTCGCATTGTAGGCGCTATTGTTCCCTTCATAAGCGGACATCTGAACTGCAGGCTAACGAATAGCAAAGATTGTGGTATGCCTACCGAAATAATTAAGGAAAAAGATGACTTCAAGATGCACGACAGATCTCTTAACCTCTAGCGTACCGTCCACCACTAACATTTGTCACCAACGTTTTCGCAAAGACATTAATGGGCGGCATCCGCACGCACAAAGTTCCCACACTTGAAAATTCATAGGATGCGATAAAAAATGACGAAACTTTGTTATACAGAGCAGATGTAATTGGAGTAAGACGGGAGCAAAAGTGAAAGGAAGTTCCTGGCCACTTTGTTTCAAATAAAAAAATCCTACAAAGCAATTTATTTGGTCACATTTAACTTACCAATACCAGGACGTTATCCAGCCAAGAGTCAAACAATTCCAGGACGCATTGACTGGAAATTTTCAAGTCATCAGACTTGGAATTGTTGTCCCCCTGTAACTGACTGGACTTCAGAAGAACGCTGAACAGACTCTTCCACCGAGTAAAAGACCACAACAATGCTTGATAAAGTGGTTCTTTCGGTTGTGGAAGCGAGTCTGTTGAGTGGTCGGAGATGCAACGGAACGCGACCTGGAGTCAGTGAGTGATATATTTTTTATTTGGCCGAAGAAGAAAATGCTTAGCAAAGTACATTCCAAACGCCATCGCGAAAAACAGGGGGAAAAGAGATACGAATAATCGTGTGGCTGTCAAGGTGACCTTACTTTCTATATACTAGTTTTCGGACAGGTCAAGATTAGCGTTGGGAAAGTAGACATCAGATTTTCACATAATCATAACGGGAACGTTAAAAATATGTTAAGTTCCCAATCTGTAGACCCGTTTCTGTAGTAGAAATATAGACTAATACAGATCGGAAATCCCTCTTATAATGCGCTGACGTCTCGTAAAAGTCGAAAAATATACAGGTTTCCGCAAATTTTAGGCACCCCTTTTGGGCGTACTTCCGCTAGAGTTGTCGTGAGGATAAGCTTACGATTGATTGAAATGTGGTAGGGATGCCTTGGATGACAGCCAAAACAGGATACGGGAGTAGGAACCGCCCCGCTCGCTTAAAATAGGTGACCTTACGGTAAATTTCAGGAAGGATAATCATACCCGTGTCTCAACGCTAACGCTTACCCTAACACGAAACTAAACTATCACCTTAATCTTAACTCTAGTCTGACCTTAAACCTAACCCCTACAGTTAATACGATAATAACCTTAACCCTTAGCATAATCAGGACCCTAACCCTAACTCTAACCTTAACCTCAAACTCAAACCTAACCCTAACCATCCCTTTAATCCTATATGTAAGTTCCTTGGAATTGAGCGCAAAGCCGAATGTATTGCGGGCGATTCCTTTGCCCGTGTCTTATTTATGCAGCCGTACGAGGCATCCGTACCGCAATATTAAGGGTTACTGGGTGAGTTGTTAGGGGGAAAATGTAATAAAAGCAGGGACATTTGTCCTGAGTGTTTTTTGGAAGATGAGCACCACCAGCGAAGAGTCATAATAAAACTAGTCGATGAAGGCAATCTGAAAGAGGAAATGTCTGTATTTACGGAGGTGTAGGTTGTTCACAGGCGTCCACCTTTTAAATTCACTAGGGTGCGCGAGGTACCATCTGAGGAAAAAAAACTTTTTTCTAAAAACAAACCACAAACATGACGTTAAGGAACTCTCGCTGTTTGATGGTTTGGAAGGCCATCTCGTCTGACAATGGACGACTACTCCTGGATAGTAACAAGTTAGTTTTAGAACTTAACTGTCAGTAAATTACAAGATTACTCCTCTGTTCTCAAGATCAGAGCAGTATGACTGGGCATATAATAATCAAGGTCAAACACCATAGACAACTGGCAGCATTTCGACGTGCCATTTTAAAACTCTGTTTAATTCAGTGAATTTCTACAGCCACAAATTGTAGGAAAACACCTTCCCATATGCCCAACAAAACTATCATCATGTAAAAAGGATAACAAATGAGAAGCTGATCTAGTGTCGAATAGTTGAACAAAACAACCGGTCACTGCCAGCCAGACCTCTATTATGCATAGACTTAGTACCGTTATCAACGCAGGCAAAGTTAGCCCCAAACAGGAATGACATATTTTTCAATACTTTTCCACCTGTACGTATTCCGCCTACTTTAAAAATATTCGGCTCGAAGGTTACTTCATCGCTTCTGATGCACGCTCTAGCAGTAAGTCCTCACTGATTAAGTACCAACTAATATTGTCTAAACATTCTTTTCAGAGCCCAGGTAATTACTTCAGTCTCTGTTTTCCACAATGCATTGTGGGAAGCATTATGGTGAAGGGGGCACGTTTCATCAACTTCAACGTGTAATAAATATGGTAGATAGGCCCGCAGTTGCAATCATGGTACACACCGCACTGCGAACTCGGCAGGGCTGTAGTAGCGGTAATAAGCACAATAAAAGTTACCTTGGTCCAACGTTGTAGAACACGGGAGTCTACAAGTTTTGAGCACAAAGAGAATACATCGGCCGGGATTGGCTGCCCGTACCTGGAAGGTAAGGGGGAGGAAGCAAAGCCGATCGATTATAGGATACTTCTTCCACTGACAGAAGAAAAGAAAGCCAAATGAGATTTCGTTTTAAAACATAAGTGTAAGCCACTAGTTGCAGTAGCAGTTTTTTGCCCTGTATTGCATACCCATGCGCAAGATGAGCGCACCATGAGTCCCCGTCGGGAATTACTAAGTGGTTCTCATACAAAACTTCTGGAGGGTAACCTAAAAGAAGCCGCAATGGTTTTAAGCATCATGAACACGGACGCGGAAGCGACCAATGATTGCCTTTTCAAACCTATCATAGTGGGGGATGTTATATAGGTTATTTGAAATTGGGGAAATTGATTTCCGTTAGTCAAATGAGGATGCATGGTTTTGACTGCATGTCATTCCGATCATCGGCAAAGGGGAAGTCAAGAGCATAAAAATCGAATTAACTAAAAATGACTATTTGACAAGTATTCATTTTCTTCCATTGCCTTATAAATCCGAACATATTTCGAGGGTGGACCAAATATCCTTTCTTGCATTTATTTGCTAGAAAACCATGTATTCAAGTTTTTACTCACAGAAACGTGAGCATGCAGTACACAAATTTTAAGTCCTCAATAATTGTAGTTGCGCTTAGGGTTTCCAAACTACGAACTGCACACATGTTTACGAAAAATCATACATTTCTCAAAGCTATTTAAAAAAATAGTGCATGCTACTCGTAAAATTTTGCAGTAGATATGGACCAAGGTGTACACTCCAGAAGGAGCAGCAATAGAGAACTGATACGATGTTATTTGAAAGGGCATTTCAATATGTTAATAATCTCATGATAGCAGACGTTTTTTAAAGAAATTAACCGTTGTTTGGAGTATAACATTTGAAGAGGACCTAATTTCCTGCGAAATGAGCTGATGAAAGGATTGATTGTGCATGCTTTCTATGAAATGTCCAAAGACGGAAGTCAACAAAAATCATACGCAGCAATTTTTGCAGGGGGCGGACTTATGTGCATTTCAAAGCCGGCTGAAATAGCTTGTAACTGTGTCGCATAGTCATCAATAGTACAGCCCCATTAAAGTGATCTCTTCTAAACGAGATCATAATTCAGAATTCCGGTCAATTGTTCACAAGGCACATCACCTTCCGAAAATGCATCGCACCGGTGAAACTTCGTGAATCACCGGCCCCAAAACAACTACATACAAAGTTAGTAAAATCAGTCAAGGACAGTTGAACAGTACTCTGCGTCAGACTTACTTAATGTATTCGTAGAGCTCGACGGAGAGAATAGCAGGCAGATAGCTAGTAACTTCGAGTTCTATGGTGGAGAGAGTCGCCTACAAAGGAAAAAACGGGCAGTATGATCAATCGGAGAAAAATTGAACGTGAAATCTTCTAAATGGTATGAGCGTGTTCGGAAACAAAGCGGAGAATACGGCTTTAGGTAGGATATCTGAAGAACTCACTTCGTGCGACTCCAATGTCGAAAGAAGGTTGAGAAAGGGGCCAGATATGGAGCTCCACAGCGTTCCTCTAAAAGTTAGACAGCTCTGTATTCAAGGTAGGTAGGATGTAATGTGATTTTACCATTGCCAACTTCACTGAGATTCAAAGACGCAGTTAAAAGTTTTAAGGTACGAGCCGTCACCTGGCGGTAATTCAAGTGAAATTCAGAGGGGTTTGTGATTCTTATCGAAAGCAACGCTGTAACATGGCCGAATAAAGCGCGAAGTGATGCCAACGAGGGCTTTGAGCTCAGCATCGGAAGTCGGCCTCCTTTAGGCTTTCCTCGGTTCAAGATTATACAATTTTAAGGCAGTCAGAAGAAGAAGAAAGAGCGCTGTGTCCTCCTAGTGTCGTCGGTGTCGTCACCCCTGCCGATCGCCTGTTCTGTCACAGTGAAACTCCGACTGAGGCGGCATCACAAAGGGTCAGCAGGTGTGACGACGACCGGGGTGAACCAAGCCGTAGTGGGACGCCGCGGCCGACCCAAACTGACGCGGCAGAACAGGCGATCGGCGGGGGTGACGACAGCGACGACAGCGCACAGCCAGTGTTGACAGGAGCAATGCGAACAGTGGCATATAATGGGAGGTGCGAGCATGACTCTCCAATCTCTGAAGATGGGTAGATGAAACAACTACTCAAAACGTCAGACAACTAATATACCTAACCCGGTGAGCGCTCCTTCTTCTTCTGACTTACCACCTGAGAATCGCATTTTCTCTACTCTCAAGACAATCTTTTGAAACAGATTTTGTATCATAAAACTTGCAGGGCTGTAAAACACCATCGAATGTGTTCGACCAAAAACTATCGATCAAATCTTTTTAAACAGCTTCAAGGTGGCACAGCGGAAAATATTCAAAATGTCAGAAGTAAAGGATTGGGATTACATCGTAGGGGGGTGGGAGTTAGAGGGATAAATCGTTACAAAACCCTAATGAAGACCAGACATTCCATAATTTTTTAGATTTTGCGAACTAAATCAAACAGACGTGAGTTCTGAGAATGGTGTAAGAACTGCCCTAACACACAAACATGCGACAATGACGGCTATTTTCAAAGTAAGCGTAAATTACTTGTCATTTAACTGCAGCCGGAATGGATTCGACGGCTGCAGCCAAATCGCTGATATCAGTTTGAGAACGGACCAGTAAAGAGCCACTGTAGTTCCATCCACTTCTTCCTGTATATCTACCTGAAAAGTCAAAAACACGTCGTTCTGAGAAGTTGGAAACCTCGTCTCACGCGTGTGGTTTAGTCTCAAAAAAATAACTATAGGAATGTTTAACGGTGTTTACCGAAGTCTAGTGAATAACCGAGAAATTGAAAGCTTGTCCATCGCAAACATCGAACATTACACGTAAATAGGCAATGGAAAACTATGAGGAATAGGCTCCAAGTTAAACGGTATCCATTCAGTTACATTAAAGCACTCTTAGGGAAGCATCTAATAACTGATAACAACTGATAACATAGAACACAGGAGCTCCAGTAAAATGGGGAGGGAGATAATGTTGGTTTTATCAGTGAGGCAACTAACGGAGTGTGTGGAAGATATTAATAATAATCACTTTCTTAGCATAAGTTAGTCTTATTATACGAATGAGGTGCAGGAACACAGCCACGCACTACGAAATACCCAAATTAGGGGCGTGTAAACGGGCGGAAAACGTGAGATACAAGGTTATTGGTAAAAGGTTAGATTGGGTAACACGGTCTGCGGTAAATTGCATTCTAACACAAAGCTTAACTCCAATCCCAACTCTAACCTTAGCCTATCGCTTCAACATTTTAATAAGCTCATCCCGAAGCGTAAACCTAGTGTAACACGTCCACCTTAATCAAATAAGTAGGCTCGATATGGTAATAAAAACAAGGGGCTTACATTAAATGGTCGCCCTCTGTTAAAATAGGAATCAATACTCATATACGTAAGAAAATAGCTGCAATTTACGGTCTAGTGCCACTTACATTGCATTTGTACTTAAGTCAACTGGAGTTTAGAGGATGGTGCCAAGACAGTGGTTGACTACAGTAGACGTCTATCCATCAAACTTATCCGCAAAACGGGTGAAGGGGTTCCGTGACTAGCCACCACTATCAAAACATACTATTTGAAAGAGCTACCAGGCGGCGTTTTGAAAAGAAACAAGAATACGGAACACCAAATTATAGTGGGTTTGGAAGTTTATAATGGGCCCCAGATGAATTACAGGTAACCGCTCTCGGTCGACTGTCGTAGTCATGTTAGGCCTATCATATGTAGATATTGCTTTTGATATTTACAGCAGTCAGCATGAAGAGGTAGACAATTAAATATCTCGGAGCAATTTTTCGCTAAACTGGCAGTGTAGGATAGGAGCGACATTTTTGCCCCAAACGGCACTGTTTGCAGGATTTCAACACGCAAAAGAGGGTATATAAGAACTCATATATACCTCGTTGTGACAAAGATAAGCGTGGACCGACTTTTGGTTCGTTCTACCCTTGAATGTTGCCAATGCTTTGATGTGTGGTTTCGTGTAGAAAACAGGGCAAACTGGGTGATTTCGAACACCCCAGCCTAAAAACTTCTGACGTAAGAAAACTAGCTATGTTTAATGAGATAATTTGCATCCACCGCGATGATCCCATAGGGGAGCGGACCCAAGGCTGAGGCAGTTTGCGCACATTCCTCATTTCCTATCCTATGAGCCAAGGGCAAGCACCGTAACTTAAGTGGTATATGGAGAAATTATGGCCGCATTCAAACGGCCGCATTAATATCGCCCTCACCCCTCCAGGCACACCATCTATCGAAAGGGCTTCCAGATAGGTGACCAAAAGCATGACCGAGTACTGTTCCGCAGAATCTTTAAGTTATTCTGGGACTATTTGGAGATCAAAACTGACTGTGGATAGCTGAAAAACGCGCTAGGAATCATCAATTAATATTTTGCAGGCCGGATAGATTACCAGTGATTATAGCCCCAGATGTTATTTACCAAATTCCACCGCGCATGACCACTTCTCAATGAATTTTAGCTATACTGACGTTTTACTTCTATTTTTCTTTATTTACTCCAAGTATGGTAACTAACCTGGGGCGTTGCATTGACTGATCGTGGAAGCCAATCAATTGGCACACTAAAATGTCTTGAATGCGCACCATCTCTTCCTATGCTAATTATACCGGCTTGCGTATCTCTGCCTAACGTAGCAGCTTTTAAACCGCTTGAAATCAGAGACCATCAACTCTGTTACAGTTACTAGAGATCTGGAATAGACAATTCATTCAGACGCTAGAAATTTATCCCTACTCACGTCGATTTCATTCAGCGTGGAAATTAGCACACTGAGGACATCCAGGGGTTGTTCTGAAGCCCTGTCGTTACTTTCATTGTTGTCGCTTTTCGAAAATTTCGGTGGCGAAGAGAGGATGCGTAAGATAGTGAAACCAGATCCTTGGAAGAGCGAAGGGCCAGGACCTTTGAGCGCGTCAAATAACACCGCCTCGGCAAGCCAATCAAAGAGGCTGGAACGAGTGATTTGGTCGCTAGATGGCGAGGCCAGCCGCTGCAGAATGATATTCTGTAGGTTGGTGGAAATTTTTCCAAGAAACGGTGACACCAACTTGTCTGAATACTGCAACGAAGAGGGTACCACAGGAGGGGGGACAATGAGAACGGAGTCCAATCGAAAGCATCATTCACATCATTATGGTAGTAGCAGCAGTAGTAGTAGTAGTAGTAGTAGTAGTAGTAGTAGTAGTAGTAGTAGTAGTAGTAGTAGTAGTAGTAGTAGTAGTAGTAGTAGTAGTAGTAGTAGTAGTAGTAGTAGTAGTAGTAGTAGTAGTAGTAGTAGTAGTAGTACCGCACAGCGTATACTAACAATATCAATGATGTCTACAAGAAAGCTAACCTGAACCATTTTTTTCAGGATGTTGACAGCGGCACGCGACAGGCCGGTGCTGCATTGAAAGTCGAGAAATCGTAAAATTTTCAGGAAATAGGCTTCACCCTGGGTAGTTAGCACTCCCTTTAGACATTCCAACAAACAGCTCTGCGGTGCAGAAGTGGCGTCTACTTGTGGTGGAAATAGGAGATGAATCAAGGTGAGGGAGAGCCACGTGGACCTCTCTTTTGGTTGCCCTAAGACAAGGACGAAACGCTGGTCCGTCTGCAGACGTGTTGGAAACCGCAGGAAACTTGTAAGGGAGATAGAATAAGAGGGAAATAGGATGAACTGCAGTCAGGTAATTATAAATCGGGAAGAGAGTGAATAAAGGATTTGATCTAGGGTAAGATAGAAGCATCGCTGGAAGGGTAAAGAAACTCACTCAAAAACCAACGAGTCGGCTGGCAGCTGAAGACTGGAGACGGGTACTGTAGTCAAAGCGACGAAACACGATAGGATAGCCTCATGCGAAGCCAGCAACTCGCGAGCATAGGTTTGGATCCCGTAAAAGCCAGGCGCGTAGACGTGAGAAAGCGATTTGTCCTCCGATTCCTTGGAGGGCTCCTCAAGGTGATGTGTTGTTAAGAGGTCCACGAGAAATATCAGCGCCTTATTTACTAGAGATAGCGAGCGGCACCAGGCAAGGAAGTATGTGTTAGTTTCGAAAAAACTCCAAAACCTCCTTTAAAGACTTTAAAAGAACCAGTGTAAAGGAGATGAATATCGAGGATGAATAAACATCAATAAGATTAGGTTCAAATCAAGGAAATTGGTTGTGTTGCACGGAATGAAAGGGTAAGTGCACGTCCAGAATAGCATTGCAGGTGCGCTACAATTACGAACTTTTGCCGCACCACACCAGAATGCCGAAAGTACGTTCAAGTTTGCCTCGAAACGAATTGAGTAGCATGTCCTTCATGCTGAAGTGACAGCAGCAGATGGTGTTCAGAAGAAATTCCGCTTTTGTATTTCCGATGCCTTCCTTGCAAGCACGGACTCATTTCTGTGCAAAATTAACCACAGAACCCAATGCCTCCCTGGCGATGGTGCCTCTACAGATAAAATCATAACAGTGGATGAAAATCGAAATATGCTAGAAAATCCGGTTTTATTATTCGTCCATTACTTTCATTAGCTTGAAATAAAAGGGTATGAGTGGGTCATCAGTCCTGACATGAGTTATGAAAAAAACGTCTGATGATACACGAGGAATAAAATTTCATAAAGATTAAGAATGACCCGGTTCAGAAAGCGCAGTTTGTAAGAGTAGAATGTTTAGGCAGTTTGGGTGCGAACTTGGAGCCAATATGCTCACTTGAAGGATCCGTGAACGCAGTTCCAAAAAAGTCCAATTTTGCTGCCGTTTCGACCTTCTTATATTCGTTGGGTCATCAGAACGGGCTGCGCTGAAAATGCGCTGCACGATCAAGTGGTCCAAAATTAGGACGAGATACGCATTAAGTAGGCCACAAGGAGCCCACAACCACTGCCGCATGTGGGGGTGTGGTGGCATGCTCAGGAGTAGACTTCACGCCCCGCCAGGCACTTCCAGCGCCAGACAGGCTCAGACAGTAGACTAGTGCATGGGAGACAAAGAGAGAGGGAGTGAGATGGACTCCGGGGAATCCATCGCCGCGGCACTTCAGCAAGGTCCTCGCTATAAAAAAGGTGACGCGATTGCATCTGTTACAACACGCTAAAGGTCGTAGCTTGGCGGGATAACTCGGTCCTCTTAAAATGGAAAATCAGGCTCAACAGCTCCTTGGGAATTTGGTCTCGTAGGCACTCACACTTGAGTGGGATAAGAGTCGCTTCTTTTTTTGAAAGCATGTTACATTGTGCAAGAACCAGGTTTTGGGTGGCACGTATAGACGGGTAGTTTAGCTCTCTCAGGCAATGCGCTCGAGTCCGCCTCCTGACACCGTCTTACAATCGGGTCAGGTTGGTGAGCGAGGTGAGCGTGTGACAG
Source organism: Schistocephalus solidus (assembly GCA_017591395.1). NCBI lineage: Eukaryota > Metazoa > Platyhelminthes > Cestoda > Diphyllobothriidea > Diphyllobothriidae > Schistocephalus > Schistocephalus solidus. The sequence continues at coordinate 22,363 of WEDG01004983.1, read as the reverse complement.
AGGCTGCAGAAGTCTGTTATCAGTATAAACTAACCCACGCGCAAGTCTTTACCCCATGCCTACTTCGTGGCACACATGGTTGACATCAGCCTTCGAGATGGCCCCATTGCCGTCGCATATTTTCGAAACTCTACCTTCAGTTCTCATGAAAAGTATACCGGATAAACAACAACGAACACGGTTAGTGGAAGATAGGCTGCAAGTCCGCTTACCAACTATCAAGTGGCAGTTTAAGTTGCTACAAAAACCAGGCTCCGACAACAGTTTGTCCGTTTTAGTTTGGTTCATGGTAAAATTAGTGAGCAATGCAAGTAAATAAATGTCAAATGTAAGTTTTTTTTCGTTGTTTTTCTAAAGGATTGAGGCCATCGACTGTGGATCGAACTAAAAAGATGTGAGTAACTATGATTGATGCAAGGTCTCCAGCCAGCGCAAAATTCGCCCACAACTGATCATAATCCGTTCATTTGACTGACAGTGCTCCGCCTCAGCCCACAAACCAGGAACAAGGTAAAGTCCTCGTTGTACGGAAAGATTGGAATGAAATTTCAGAAACATTAAGCGGAAACGAATTAGACTATGATTGACTATAATAGGTTGGATGAAATTTTATCAGTGCATAGTATGTTAAAATATACTAGATAAGGTTAGAGTAAAACTCAAAAGACGTCAACAGCCAAAATGATGTCGGTTCATTGAGCCAGTCAGTGGTAGGTTCCTTGCACACAATAATTTCGTTTTTGATGTGAGTGCCGACTTCATTGCTGATAAATCGTCCGAGATCGAGTACTTCCAGCGTCTTCCTAATTTTCATGACAAACTTAACATCACTTTCCGCTCTCTAGGACTGGAGTTTCACCCCTCTCCAGTCTATGCACTTTCATGCGAACCCCATTCCCCGGATGCCTAACTGCACCGGCGCCCAAAGCGGATGGCCACCTCGCCAAGTGTTGTCTCCACACTCCAGTGTCCCGATTTCAAGTGCTTGAGCCAGCACAAAGAAATGAGTCTGCGATGACCGGGGTCCGCCAGTCCCCATGCGCGTTTCCAAGAGAAAAAGAAAGGACAAAGTGCTAGAGTTAGAGCGCCAGAAATCTTGCTGACGTTGATGCACAGGACTTCGCAACAGTTGTTTTCGTGCGGTCTCGAAGAGCGCGAGATTCAAGGACTAGGCGCATTAATGCATGGATCGGAAGAGGATGCTAGAACTCTGTTATGGGCAGTGGAAACAGGAGAGTCCCAAAGTTTTTGGCTTTATCGCAGTGTTCAATCCTGTTCATCGCGAGCCCCTGCGTCCGCAAAAAGCATCGTTTTGTTAAAGATCTGCATTGGATCCACTGAGGTGCGCATTCTGTTCCACGAAAATTATCTCCCAGCCGTTCGGTTTTCGGTCCGATTGCAACGGGATTGCATCCCGTTGCTCATGTTCTTCGACCGTTCCACGAACTTAGTATTGTTACCCTACATTTGACGCCGTTGCCTAACTAAAGGTGACTACCTAAAGATGACTAAAGGGCCTAATAAGAGCATAGTGCGATATAGTCTGTCTTGACTGCTCTAACTGCCAGAGAGAGTCGGCGATACTATTCACGTTCAATGGCGTTGGTCGTCACATGTGGAGGAGCAACATCAACGAAATCATTGAGGCAGGATAGAACCAGTCTGATCACAGGTTTATAAAGTGCAAGTACTTGAGCGGAAGTACTCCGTGATAATAGAGTGCAACACATGAGGTTAAAATGGGTTAAATTTGGTTATAGACAATCTACGTAAATCAACATACCAACCACTTTTCAATAAAAGGCGTTTCTGCCACAACGCATTCAAACGTAATAACCAATGATATATTTTCAAAAAAAAGGGGTTTTGCGGCACATTTCGAGAGAGCTAACCCCTGGAAAGATGGTAGTTAACATGATTTTCACATTTAACCTGCGAGATATAGTTAATGTTTATCGTGATTACAACGGTGGAGGATAAGAATAGTACCACGACTATTACGAGGTAGCGCAAAACACATGTGGCTTGGTAGGAAATCATAAGCGACGATTGCAAAAAAATGAAGAGGGTTCGGTAAAGAGGCTCTCAACGAGACAAGCGAACAGTGACCTGGCAAAAGCCATGTACTTACGCAGTGAAAAAAGGTCGGACCGCTGGCAGACGTCCCTCAGAGGCTGTAGAGACCCTTTGACAGCAAGCTCGGAGGTGCCTGGTTGACAGACCTCAATGACAAAGTTTACGCAGAAAACCAGGAAGGCTAGAAGAGGACTGGCGGTAGGGAGGTAGGACGGCGACGACTGTTCATACCCATCAATCGAACATCCCGCTAGGTAGGCTAGACGTTCGCCCTCGAGAACTGCCAGCGCCAAGTCCAGATACGCAGAGATCAGACGGTATCGAGTGGAGGGTGACGGGGGAACCGAGGGATACCAGTCGGTAGGTGAGTCAACAATGAGGCGCAGGAGGCAGCAGTCGCTGAGAGTGTACTTTGGTCTAAAGGAAATATATATATTTATACACAGCACAATGTAGAAATTCAGGTTCTTGTTTATTCTGGATGGATACGTCATGATAGTATCCAAAGGCCAACTCCAGAAATAACGATTAAAGGGAAACGAAATACATTTGCCGCAAAGCCAGATTGTCTTATTGTCAATACGGATGTTTGAACTATGGACGTAATCGCTGTAGTAGATTGAGTCGTGCGCAACGGTCATATACTTCGGATCACAAGGAACACCCGTCTGTTATCCGTAGTTCACCTCTGTCGATCTGAGCACAGCGGCCGCATTCCAATAACCGTTTCTATATTCAAGAAAAACTAATCGAGGCTAGCTGGCATATCCGCCTATCCGGTAAAACAGCATGTGAAGCAGCGTTCGTCATGCTATAAGCATTGGTGTACCACAATAAGGTGGACTCCGTATTTCGGGCCAGCTACCGCGATCAAGCTAACCTTCGGTTCCGATAAAAGTATACGATGGTTGTGAGAAGAGGGAGAAAAGTCGATGCTATGTGAGATTGCCTGTGGATAATCAAATTCACGCAAAAGTTTCCTCTGCATAAGCCAGAGAGATGGTAGACTAACAAATTTGGATTCAGTTAAAAGGTACTTCTCACCGAATAACAACTGCGAAGGCGATCTGCGCATACATTTCACATCTTTCGCAGTCATTTGATCTGTGCTCAACGCAAATGTGCTTATGCAACAACTTTAATGAAAGTCACAAATGGAGGGAGGTCGTCACACAACACTTATTTCGTTTTAAAATCTAATACAAGTCTTTCTTCCGTAACCACCAACAGTTCGTAGATTTTACGGAACTATTAAGACTATATTCAACACGGCCCACTATCTGGAGGAAGCTTAAAGGGATAAATGAGCAATTCTTTCATACTGAATATTTTGACCACCTATGTGGGTGTGAAAAATACCAGCTAGCACCAAGCTCTGAACGTCCTTTCGGACGAACTTACAAATCTGGGCGATTAGGGGACGCCAAGTGTACAGCCTCGGGGAGTATGATCCTGTCCGAGTACAACCGATGAAAAGCAGATAGCGAGTACTTGGAACGCAATACGGCGAGCGGGTGCATGGGCATGTGGCCGGGGTGGTCCCCAGCAGCGAGATTATCGGAACCATCCGTATCCTGCAGGTAGGCAATTGCGTGTGTAGTAAGCCGTAGGAGGCAGGGCAGGAGACGATCACAGGTGAGGCTGATCAGCACCTCATTGAAGGCAGAGTTTGGTGCGCGCTGCACGTGCGGGGATGGCCCCTGCCGGAACCGGTCCTGTCGACCTCCAGTGATCTCCGTGCTAAAAAACTCGGTGAAAACTCCTGTCACCAGATTCCACATGGTGTCCGTAATGGCCAGACATCTACCTGGTTCAATGCCGGCCTAAAAAAAGCATTGAGAGGCATAAGTGCAATAGTAGTGGCGGCGGCAACGGCAGCAACAGAAAAAGGCTACAATATTGACAGTGAAGTAGAAGCCTTGCTCTCTAGCCCAGGGAGGGGCTTGCCCAGCGCGTCTGCGATTCGCGGATAGGGGAATCGGCCGTCCGACAGTTCAGGTTAGTTAGGAATGCGTGGAAACTGGAGAAAAATTTAACGCGGAGCATGAAAGGATAATATCGTCCAAAGCTTTGATACGTGATCCAGAAAACCTAACTTTTAGGCCGGGTGGTGCAAGCTAACAACTAACTCCAATAACACAAAAATTGGAGAGATACAGGGACCAATGCACCATGTAATATAAGGGGTATCATTGGTATCGTTATGCGTTATGAATAACTCGAGAACGGTCCGCGGGGAAATATCGCAAAAGGTTACACTTTTCATTTCGAGATCTATTTTTGATGTATTTTTTGGACGTTTTATAACCGATCTACCAAGACATTATTTTCAGTATTCGAAAAAAAATTACCTACATTTATACGTAGTGCCTTTCGTAAAACGTAGTTCCAATTGGCCCGCGTTGCTCAAAAAAATTGAATTCCGATGAAGATTCACCAGATCCTAATTACAGCATTGGAACCCTAATTACCCTAAAGTAGCGGTCTAGGTCAATGCCCTGGAGAATTTATTCTCTCCGTCGACAAGATCATAAGAGGCTGGCTAAAGCCTGGGACTGCTTTACTTCAGCTCTGGCCCGTTCGAGGAGGTTCAGCCAGAAATCGTAGGTGTCGCGTGAGCGTTATTGTCGACATCGTTGAGGAAGGAAGCGCGCCATGTGTTAGACGTGCTGGACCAACATGGTGGATAGATGAGAGCACGGCAGGCGCTATTGGGGATGCGCACCAAAGGACGAACGTGGGGGGGGTGGCACGCTTAGGTGCGCTCTCACGCTGCGCCATCCACCTGCGCCCTCTTCTGCTGTGATCTTTTTGACTTGGTCAGGATACCGGACCAAAGTTGGAAAGAAGAGAGTGCGGTTGATACTTCGCAAGTCTACTAATTCATGCGCAAGTCATCGTCCCTGTGCCCCTCTTTCTGCGGCATAAATGGTTGGTATCGTCAGCAACGACGGACTGTCGATGACGGGATTGAGTCGGTTTGGAACAGATCGTCAGCTACCCTGCAATATTTTCCCAATACACGTGGCGTGCCGCAGTTTGCCTACGAATCAAGAAGAGGGGACATGGGGAGTGTCCAAAAGGAGAACTTTTCCTGAGGCTTTTTCCCCTTGCGATCACCCATGTCTCATTACAACGCCCCTTAGAGCTAGTCGAGGGGTAGCCAAATGCGGATTTGCTAAGGGGTTGCGCTCGCGGGAAGGAAATGTATTTCGGTGGAATAGGGGCTGTTTGTGAGACACGGTTAATATTTAGATGAAGATGAAAATTCGGACTAATAAGTAGAAAAATATGAAACACGGACCAAGTTTATGGAAAATTTACCAACAAGATAAGAGGCATTCAATGAGAGTCAGTGGACAATGGTCGACTTAACAGAATATGCAGAGCAAGAATAACTACAAACTAACCAGAAGGCACGCGTCCACAAAGTCCAGACAAGTGGCCAGGCGAGAAAAGGCGGTTTCCAAACGAGCAGCCGCTAAAGCAGGTTGTGAAGGCTGCAAGATCGACCTGGAGCCAGAACGCGGAGGATTTTTGTCTGCCGACAAGCCAAAGTTCTCCGCCGAGAACGAGTACTCCGCCGCAGCCACAATCGCGTTTAGGACTGGCCAAACGGAATACTCATGCTGCCAGACAATGAGGCCGAGTTCTTATAAAAAAAAAAAGTCAAAGGAAAATTTTCCTGCAAGCACAGATGCAGAAAAGGCGAAAAGATAACCAAGAGTACAAAAAAAACGGGGACAACCGGGCGCACTTACTAGGTCTTAGGATGCTGCGCGTGCCGGGAGAAAGACTAACAGCATACTGATTGAAGCCCCTGCGAGCCAGGACATCGGTTGGGAGGGCCCAATGCTGACGCAAGAGCACGGCCATATCCTGTTCGCGGGTCTCCGCTCCCTCCACTGCCTCTGCTTTTACAGGGGATAAGGCAGCGGCGATCTCATCGGTCATGGGTTGAGCAAAGTAAGGAACAGAGCAGATGAGCTGGGCGACCAGTTCGACGGTAGCATCATTCCTCTCCTCTGTAGAGCTCAGAAGGGCCGTACAAAGGTCCAGGAAGTCGAGGTCGTAGGGGAACCCTAGGTGGCAAAAGTAATGCCACATAGCAATTTTTTAAAAAGTGGAAAATACATAGCACTTCCAGACTGGAAAGAGACCTGTGTGAGTGCACTTTTACTAATTCAACTGACCTATCGTGACAACTTTTGCCCACGACATTGGGCCTTCAGCAGTGAGGCGTAAAAGATGTCGACTGCAACGATGCGATAAAAAACAACAACCCTGGTAGTATGTAACACCAAGGAGTGGTTGCTCGCAACATTTTGAAACCTAACTATGAATACGAAACTATTTCATTAAAGCATGCGTTAACGTGAAGTTAAATTTAGGAAATGTGTTACTCCCGTTCATTTAAGAGAAAATTTACTAAAAATATGTATAAGTGGCAATGATTCAATGAAAATTCAAATTAAGAATACACAAAACGCAATTGATGCTACTATAAAGCAAGTGACCCATCTCATGAAATATCATAATGGAAACTGAGGTGCTGTCATTTTCGTGTACTAGAATAATTCGAAGCGCAGAAGGCTTTTTGCTGAGGAATAAATCTTTTTAAATCTGCTTTATGGAAAGAAAACCAGAAAGCTGTGGGCAAAACCAGACGTTTCCTGATATCCGAGTAATTTCCTATTAGGCTGAGTGTCACAGATTAAAGCCGATTGTTTGTGTGCGATCAAGTGAAACGGAACATTAATGTAAGCAATAAATGTTTCCAATAAATCTCGTCTATAATCATAAAAACCGAGCCCCGCATACGTGAAAAGCAGGTGTGATGTCAGGTAGGTGAAATCGCATTCTTTTTCAAGAAACGTGGAGCAGATTCAGCTTGAAAATTCTAGTTTGCCAGCCAATGTTTTTTTTTCATAAAATGCCCGGATAAATTTGTTTGGCAATAAGTTGTTTTACCGCACTGTGAATTAAAAAGCGTACACAAACGAGGGGTAGCCGCAATATGTTGTTGCCTTTCTGTCAGGCCGTGCAGCTCCTGGTGGACGTTACTAGACACCAGGAATAGCAAAAGTGCTCATCGACATCGTAGAGGATATCTGCGGTTACCGTGGCATTTGCCGACGGTAAACGGACACCATTGTGTATGAAAAGGTTCCATTTCACTGCTCACATGAGGTATGATCCTCATGATTAAGCTCATCATGATTAAGCTCACGACTATAACCTAATTTCTAGACGACAGTCAGCCCCTCCGTCTGCACCTGCGAAACATTTTTATTCCTTTTAACAGCTCGACCCTCAACCATATCGTAAATCCCTTTGCATTAATCAAATAATTGAGTCAAGACAGGAAAAAAAATGTAGGGCAGAAGAAGCTGCATTTTGTGCGTAATTAGATAAACCAGTCCACCATATCCAACTTAGCATTTGCTGTGTCCGATCGACTTACATGTGAACACATAGAAATTATGGAAGGATTTATAACGTACTCTGAGCAACACTTTCGATTACGGGGAGAACGCGGGAGCCAATGTTGAGGCTACCCATGGCAGATGGATCTGCGGATCTGGAGAGCATGCCGATGGATCCGGAACACTGAACCAGGGCTGAGAGGGCCTTTGAAAGAATTTTTGACAAAAAGGTTTTGGTTGGTTGGACTGCCAGGATCCCTGTCCAAGGACTCCAAAGTGATTTGTTTAGCCATGAATGTGAGCAAATCGAAGGCAGCGAGGTGTTCGCAAAGGCCTATCACGCTCATACTGTCAGGCAGGTGGAAGAGTTCAAAAGATCCTTGGGGTCGCAAGTGTGTTGGGTTCTGAAGAACGAAACGGTATAGTAAAAGTGGTGTGGAAATGTTAAAATGCTTAAAAGTCTCCCATCTTGGATTTAATCCATGACACAAGAGGTATAATCGGCAGAACTTTTGAAAAAAATACTGTAGAGACCTAAAAACTGTCGTTTTTCAAATTGGTTAGACGACTGGTCATTTCAGCTCCAGATGCAGCATATGTACATAACGGTCTATAGAGTCTATTGAATTGGGCGTTTAATCACTAGTAAGATTGTATATTTATCAAGTTAACGAGAGCCCTTTAGGATTTGACTGAATATGAAAAATGGGAGTTGGGCGCCACGACGCGTAGATTAGTCTGAGCTTTCAGACCGGTTCATGAGCTCATACTAAGATACACACATGGATACGGGTAGGGACTGGTTTGGGAGATTCCACGCTTAAATAGTTTGTTCTTACCTTACCTCCGAGGAGGGTTTCAGGCGAATGCATTAAACTTTCTCGATGATCGACTATTTTTCCTCGCCTTCAACAGATGACCATTTATGACTATTAAGTGTCTGAACAAGCTATCTGTAAGCACCCGATTGTCCAGCTTAGACCCAAGAGAGGATTCTGGAACTCGACACTAAAGTGCACTTCACAATACTCATCGGCTATTTCGATAAAAAAATTGTCCGCCATTTGTCATTATGCATTTAGGTAGCCGCTTGCCCCCACAATGGGCCCCGCTGGAGATGCACTGAACCAAAACGTGGTTCAGATTAGCTCATGGCCCGCGTCAGTCAGGGCATGCAGAGCTCACCTCAGACTATATCTACTGTCGTACATGCAGGGGTGTGGTGCTACGCCTACGAGTAGGCTTTAGGCGACGCAAACCCCGCATCCAAGCCCAGCCCCGTATGGCTGACAGGATCGAATAGCGGACTGCTGCATGGAAGAGGGAAAAGAGAGAGTGAGGTCTACTCTGGGGAATCCACCCCCACAGCACTTTAATGTATTGCTTGCTATAATCAATTTGACGCACTGGAATCATCTAGCACAAAGCCATTAAAGTTGTAGCTTGGAAGGCTACCAACTGACGGTATAACTCAGTCCTTCTCAGAACTGAGAGTCAGGTTCAATGGCTCCTATGGCCTCTACGACACTCTTACGTCTCTGCCGACCCCCGTGAAGTCCTGAAACCTTCTTTGCGGACCACGTCGTAGATTGCACATGTAGAAGCGCTGTTGAAAGCTGTCAAACATTGCACCCGATCCCGTCTCTGGTCGTCATGACAACTTTCGACTAGAGTCGCGTGGGTGAGGGAGGAGAGAGTGCGATAGATGCTGCGCCAGTCTATGGTACTATGGGGGTAGGGTGGCTCATCAGCATGGCATGTAAGAATAGCGTGAAAAACGAGTGTTTACAGCTGATACGTTAAGGTTCAGTGATGTGAAGTAGATATAATGCTGGCGCTTCTAATTCCGTGGGATTCAATATACAGACAGGGGAAAAAGAACAAACCATAGGTTTAAGGGGTTCTGTATTGACGAGAAGGTCAAGTAGAAACTGGAAGACATTTAGCTGGTTGATTGCCGTCACGGCGTAACGTGAAGCCGTGATAATCAGGTCATCTTGTGCACTGTTATCGTGATCCGTTTCCTCGAGGGAGAAGGATGAGCCACAAACGGCAGCAAAGAGAAGAAAAAGGCCGTCCGCCCTCTGGGTGCCCAAGTTCGAAACGCTGGTCAGTAGGCGGGAAATCAAGCGCGTATCAAAGAGGAAGTGTCCAGATTCACCTCGCATCTCGCTGAAAGTATCAAGCGGCCTTAAGAAATACCTCAAATGCAAAAGTTACCTTTCTGTTGTGAAAAGACTTTCCGCGTCTAGACAGGCAGCACGTATTAAGATCAAGCATTGCAGGCTCCTGTGGAAAAATATAAAAACAGTGACTTTATATATTTTCAAATTCGAAGATGTCTAAAACACTTGCAAATTTTTCTAAACGCTACATGGTATTGTAATCTCAAAATTTTTATGACCTATTGAATTAGATGCTACTAAGGTAAATGGAGGCTAACAAGATAATATTCGCACTCAAAACCTAAAAACGCTGTTTTGCCCATGATCTGTGGTTTAGCGCACTAGCTAAGGTTTTAGATAATTGTTTTCTTTTATTGTCTGCTGCTTTATGAGTCAAATACAAACGATTCGGCTCCTCCAGAATTTCTCCTATAATTTATCAGAATACTTCAGTTTTCAAAGTAAACCTGGAGACGTGTTGTCAGAGACAAAGGGTATATGTATGTATGTATGTATGTATATGTATATGTACGTATCTTTCTTCATTATCATCTCGGAATGCATACTACCTCAGTTTTTCAATATGTATGTATGTATATGTATGTAAGACAACAGACTACCACAGGTTCCCAAAATCATAAAAGATAACGAAATTCAGAAGAATGCAAGTGATTCACCTTATGCGGTCGATAAGTCCCCGATAACTTGAACAAATGAGAAGAAGCTCTTTCTTTGAGTAGAAGGAAGTTTTCTGAAAAAAATATTTGAAATTTGTGGAATTGAAGTTTTCTTTAAAACAATAAAAAGCATCGTCCGTTGTCATATAGCTTTCAATAACTAATTGCTTTGACCCTCTTGTGAAAAACTCGGCGACCTCATTGGGATTCGAACCCACGCCAGCAAGGGGATGGCTTTAGTACAGCTAACGCTCTAGCCAACTGAGCTACGAGGCCCCTCCGGGAGCCGGGAGTTTAATCACACTTGGGTCAAGTTACTATCAAGCCTTCTGCAACGTATGTAATCCACCATTTCTGATACATTAATCTGACTGCCCAAGCAGAATTTTATAGGCGAGCAATCTAGAATCCACTAGGCCCAATTAATTATTAGAGGATTTTGGAAGATTTGGATAATTCCTTCGACCTTCTTGTGAAAAACTCGGCGGCCTCGGTGGGATCGGAACACACGCCAGCAAGGGGAAGGCTTTAATACAACCAACTGAGCTACAAGGCCCCTCCCGGAGCGGCCTCGTGGGATTCGAGTTTTTCACGAGTGGGTCAAACGAATTATTCAAATTTGCAAAAATTCTCTACTAATTAATTGTGCCTGGTAGTCATCTGGTGGATGCTAGATTGATTGCTAGGCAAATCCTGCTTGGGCAGTCAGCTTACTGTATCAGGATTGGTGGATGCCATACGATACAGTAGGCTGGGCGGGTAACTTGACCCAAGTGTGATTAAACTCACGGCTCGCAGTGGGGTCTCGTAGCTCAGTTCGCTAGAGTTTTGGCTGTACTAAAGCCTTCCCCTTGCTGGTGTCTGTTCCAATCCCACCGAGGCCACCGAATTTTTCACAAATGGGTCAAACGAATTATTCAAATCTGCCAAAATCCTCTACTAATAACTAATTGAAGCGAGGCAGAGATCTCGTTAATTGAAGTTAATTTTAAAAAATACGCATCAATGCATTACCCAAAAGACGTCTAAAATTTTTGAGAAAAGTGCTGCATTCTCTCGCGAAGTAGGGGAACTAGGCAGTCCAGATACGCCAATAAGAACAGCTTCCAGCGTAACAGTGGCTTCCTGTAATTTCTGGCAAATCTGAGAGTCGATCGAAGTATCCGGGGGTATCTACGTGAAAGTAGATGGAGAAAAGAAAAGGTAGCATGATAAATGCAATGGTGCTTTCGAATGAGTTTTAATCTTTGAAAACTCCCGACCTTAATTACCACTATCAGCTGTCCGTATGCTTTGATTAGTCAGAAAGTTAATGCAGTATATAAAAAGCCGGCAATCGGGCGAAAAAAAATAGTTAACAAAGATTTAGTTTACTAGTAAATGATTCAAGACAGTGCAACGATTTAAAAAATTTCTCTTTGTCCGATTTAGCCATTAATGACTGACAAGGTCAATCAAAATTCACCCAGACTACAATCGGCACTTAGTACAAGCATCATAATTTGTGGCATACAACCACTAATTCAAGTAGCACTTCTGTTGACTTCGTACTTGACTCCCCTGCACTTGAGGAAACAAAAATTTAAGCAAGTTAAATAGTGCAGCTGGCTTGAACAACCACTTCTAGAAACCATCAACAAAATCAGGACACGGTGACTATACTACGGAAATGTAAAGTTGCTACAACCTAGAGAGCTCGTATGGATGGCTTAAAGATTTTTTATTTAGTGATAACATTGGCTACAAACTTACTTGCGTGTGGTAGAAAGACGTCTTGAGTAGATCCTCGGTCTCACCGTAAAGAATATCAACGTGACTAATGAGCTGAAAGGGCAAATGTCGAAAATATCATGCAAACCATTTGAACAAGTTCTTGGTGAGATTTGAATGAAGTCAAGGTAAAGACGCAGTCAGCGGTCACGGACCAGCAATTCAACCAATGGGAACAAGCAACCTTGTAAAGTTGTACAAGGGCTATACGTTCATTCCAGTATAACTTTTGCAGTTCTTCAGTCACGTGCACTGCATGGGAAGGACTTGATATCATCTAAAACCATGTCTAAAATTTCCAGTAAATTACAGATTGAGCGGCCAAGATAGACAGCGACCGTTGTCTTGCAAATTCTTCGTACAGTGCATAGGAAAACCCGGAAGAAATACTCTGCTGGCTTGATTGATCATAAAGACTTCATACCATTTGGGAGGCAAATTTGCTGACAAATACATTGACCTGTTCAGAAACTTCTGGTGGAATTTTTCTGTTGGTAAATGATTAGAATTAAACAATGCAGAACCTCTCCTGAGTGAAGTAAGGAAATGCTGATGAGAGTTGCTCCTTTACGGTCAAGAGTTCAATGGCCAAGTGTGTCTTTGAAAGTCGGCAAAAATAACTGACTTACCTCTGTCACTTCAGCATCCTGTAACGCTATTCGACGAATAGCACTAGCACATTGCCTTAATCGCAGAGTCAAAAAAACTCAAAATTACATTTTATGGCAGTTTTTAAGGTTTTTCGAGGAGATGAGTGTAGACACGAATTTACGTTGCGACAAGAAAATACCAAGTGCTTGGCCAAATATCTCAGAACGTCAAAGTTAGGAGATCTACAAAGAAATCAAATTAGTTACGAAGCACAGTACACGTAAAAAAACAAGGTTTTGCAAAAACAACTTTGGGAAAGCAGAATAATAAGGTCGTTAGGAGAAAAAATTGAACTGAATTTTAAATGAATATTTAGCAACTGATATAAGCGAAAGTGATTACAGTACATCTTTATATTGAGACAACATAAAAGAACTTTAAAAATCTCTGAAAAAGTCGGGTTCTCAAATTTCGCTAGCCATACAGTTTTCAATTATGTTTCCCGTAAGCAAGCTTTGCTCTGTTCGTTAGCACTCGTGTTTTAATTCATTTGCCTGAAAATCACTATTTTAGCAAAATTGTACACGCTAGTCCTTAAGTAAATTTGAGAGGGCGGTCCTTTACCAGTGCCTTCGAAAGAAACCTAGTCCAGTTCTCACGGTGACAAACCCATACGGTGGGCTGAGTAACATCATAACTATGCGATTTAATATGGTAGGAAGTGGGTTGCCGAGTCCTAAATCTCTGCCGGGGTCGAGGTAGTAACTCTGGTGATTTAATAGTAACTCTATTAAAGGAAACCCTGTTGCATGGGGTAAGGATGGATAGAGTAAATTTGCATACAGGTAAAGTTTGGTTTGCTTCATCAGTCCTACTAATTGCCGTGACGGCTGAGAGTAGCATGAAAACTTTCGAAGACGCAAGTGATACCGAAGGACTACATGGTTCGGATAGAGAAGGCACAGCAACAAAATTACGAAGAAATTTGAAGAAAACACTAACATAAACATTACAGTGCTACCTCACATGCACTGATAACAATTAAACTCGAGTTTGAAAATTCGACCGATCAATTCGTCTCGAGCTCGAAAGTGACCAATATTTTGAGTTGGACTCGAGTTCTAAACTGTGGATCAACCAACCAGAGTATGCACATTTTATGTACGCTAGAAGAGCAATATTCTCAGGCCCTTCGACTGGAATTTAAATGTTATTAGAGGCATTGAAACGCTCTACGAATTGGGCTGGATTGTTTGAATAGAAAGCTCCTCTGGCGCGGACCCAGGATGGTGATCGCATTTTGATGAGGATGGTTGGTGCCCCTTCTCTCACAATCGCTGACACTAAACCCTGTCAAGCTCTCAAAAAATCGCATCAGTAATCTCACAGACCTTCCCAGCAGTAGCTGCCAGAGTTGCACTCCTCACCGGTAGTTCAGCTGGCATGTCGGTGTTACTTTCCCACCAATATGGGCCGTTCCCCCGCTGTGACTATCACCTTTACTTGTGTAATTTAACGCTTCCCAGTATACTGGACTCCTCCGTTCTACCTATGCATTTTCTACTCGTTAAGCTGGTCCTGTTGTTGCCTGGATGTAAGTGAGGACGTAACTAATAATTCATTTACTTCAGTTTTATGCAGTATCTTATTTCCCGTGCTTTGCGTTATCCTGTGCGTGCTACATTAAACGTTCTCGTTCGCTACATTACGTCTGATACGTCGGTACATTAAAGCCTGTTCACTGTTTGTAAATTAAGGGTCTGAGCGAATCCATTTTCTCCATTAAGGTAGTCAAACTGTTCAAGGTTGGACACCAACACTGTAAAAAGGGCAGCACATGACAAACTAATACGATGTAATTCTCAGTACCGAAATAATGCCAAGCGTTAACAAATGCTAACAGGAATAAAAATCGCCCCACGTGGAATGTGGTAGACTTGAACACAGCTCATGGGAGCGCTGGTCAGCAATTTCTCAAAGAAAACGGAAAAACTTTAAAATTCTGGAAGTTTATGCATAAAGTGTGAACGATAATAAGCTTTGAACGATAAACCAAGACGAAAAGTTCAGGGGGGAATTATCATCTTTTTCGGCTGACTTTCAGTCTAGTAAAAGGCTTATGGATTTTAAATGTTCAATTCAGTTTATTGTGGGAAGAGGCATGGACCTTTAAGAACCCTATTTGTAACGGGAAACTAAGTGCAATTTACCAAGAAACCAGAAGGGTTGCAAAAGTTCAAAGGCTATCATAAACATATGACAAATTGGGCGTGAGTCTCGAGGGTTAAGTTAAATTCCTCATCACTCTGGCTCATTTTGGAACATAAAAATGTCAAGGTTCCTTTTAAATCTTTCCAGTTATATTTATATCGCAACATCTAAAGGGAGAGCATTCCATGGAATGACCGCTCTGAAAGAAAAGGAGAATTTGCGCACATCCAGTCTTGCCTGCTGGCCACGCAGTTTCAATGGGTGAACTCGGAGATGGGTCATGGTGGCAAATTCAAAGAAGTCCGAGAATTCCAGGCAACAATCCAATCCCTTCACATTGCGGAATGTCTGCAGGAGATCACCACGCATTTGCCTATAACTCAAAGGGAACAGATTAAGATTAATTAGGCGGGTTGAATATGGCAAGGAGCTTTGATTTCTAACCATTTTGGTGGCTTTCCTCTGTACTCTTTCGAGGCAGCTCTGATCTTGAACTGTCCAGGGTTTCCAGGCTTGCATAGCATACTCCAAATGCGGCCTAATGAATGTTCCAAAAGTCTTAGCGAAGAGATCTTCATCGAAATCCAAAAAGGCTCGTATGATGGCATGCATCACCGCAATTGCGCTCTTCGTCACTTTCGAGCAGTAAGACAATGGTTTTAAGGTGGTGGTCGTCAGCACACCAAGGTCCTTTTGGGTTTCCACGTCTTTTGAGGCTTCGCCGTTGAGAAAGTAACTTTACCTTTCGGCAGATCCAGATGGGTTGCCTAAGCGAAGTATTGTACACTTAACGATGTTGAACCGCAAAAGCCAATGATTCGACCGCTCCTCCAACCGAGTTAGGTTGATCTGCAGTTTATCTTCGTCAGCAGGGCTCTGGATTACATTCCAGATTTTAATGTCATCGGCAAACATTGCTGCTTCACAGTCGAGATTCCTGACACAATCGTTCACGTATATTAAAAACAGTATTGGTCCTAGTACTGAACCCTGAGGAATCCCACTCTCGACCGCAGCAGATCTTGACCTCTCTTGGCCGATGCACACAACCTGGCGCCGACCCACGAGGAAGTTTTTGATCCACTTGAGGAGGTTACCTCTGATTCCAATTCTTTCTAGCTTGTACAGCAGTCTCTCGTGCGGCACAGTATCGAAGGTCTTTTGAAAGTCAATGAAGGCAATGTGAACCACGTGTCTATCTTCAAGTGCTTGATCCACCTCTGGAGCGAATACAGCAAATTCGTTGTGCATGATCTTCCTTTTCTGAACCCATGTTGACAGCTTGATAACAAATTATGAGTCTCTAGGAATTTCACCAATTCGCTCTTGATGATCCTTTCCATAATCTTGCCAAGGATGCATGTCAAGCTTATGGGCCTGTAGTTTGTCACTGACACCCGGCTACCGCTTTTGTACAAGGGAGTTATATGTGCCAGCTTCCAATCGAAAGGAAGTGTTCCGGAGTCAAATGCCTTTTGAAAGAGCACTGACAGAGGTGCGGAAAGTTCATTGGCGAGTTCTTTCAGAAGCTTGGGTGGAAGCTCGTCTGGTCCTGGGGATTTCGACTCTTTTAGTTCTTTTAATTCCTTTTGAATCAGAAATTCTGAGAATAGTATGTGGCTAATGCTTGCAGTCGGCGGGTTATCCACTGAGGGACGAACGAACCTTGCCTCGTTTGTGAAGACTGAGCGGTAGAACTTTGAAAAGTACTCGGCTTTTTCCCTGTTTTCAGAAATTTTGATGCCCACGGCAGTCTTAATCAGCGGTATTTGATGTTAATTCCTTTTACATCTACGGAGCTAACTGTAGACTATCTTTGGATTCTGCGTTGCCTTTTGCAGCAAAGTCTTCTCACATTCTCTTCGCGTTTTAAGAATAAGGCTTCTCATTTTGGTTCTCTGTGTTTTGTACTTATTAAAATAGGCGACTTGATTAGACTCGCAGTATTTTCTCTACAACTTGGGCTTCCTGTTTATCTCCCTTTTCAAGTTGCTGTCTAGCCACCCAAGACGCTTGCTGTGATGGACACTCGTAAGTGGGCAGTGGTTGTCCATAAGTTGCAGAAGAACATTTCGGAAGGACTCCCAATCATCGTTCACGGTGCTCGAAAACATTGAGGTTCAGTTGATGTCTGTTGAATCTGCTCGCATCTGATGAAAGTTTCCTCGCCAAACGTTACGCCGTTTTTCCTCTATAGCAGGCGCAACGGAGAATAAGGAGTAGTCCCACATAAGCACCACATGATCACTACGACCGAGCGGAGGCATTGAAATAATCTCGTCAATGCTGCCTGATGTTTTCGTGAAAACGAGGTCGAGACAGTTAGCCCTTTGTCCTTCACGTGTTCTGGTGGCGGAAGGGACATGCTGTGTGAGGAGTGCCTTCAAGGTCTTTTGCAGAAAAACATAATCAAAAGTCGATTTCGGGCATGATGATTGAACAGTGCTCCAGTTAATTCCTGGTGCGTTGAAGTAACCCATAACCATGACATTAGGTTGACTGGAGAAATTTTCTTATTGTTCCAACAATAGGTTGTCCGCGACTCTGTCTATCCTAGTTGGCCGATATACAATGAGGACATCCAGACATGGAGAACCAAGAGCCTTGATGTTCAACCATATGGCTTCCGTGCTGCACGCAAACTTGCTCGTCTTGTCAGACACTATTAGCACGTCTTTCACATACACAATTATTCCACCACCCTGTCGGTTTTCTCTGTCCCTCCGATATATTTGGTATCCAGACAATGTTATTTCGCTATCTCGAATACTGCCCGACAGCCAGGTTTCGGTTACTGCTATCACATCCGGAGATACTTCGGCAAGGCACATTTTTAACTCATCAAGTTTTGATAAAAGGCTTTGTACAATTTGTATACAAGCACTTCAATTTTGCGCCAACCCAATTTCCTGTTGCGTTTGTCAATTTTATGGAGAAAGTAGCTTCTACTTTTAGGGCATCTGGATGGGCTGCCTAAGCGAAGCATTGTACAATTTTCGACGTTGAACCACAAAATTCAATGATTCGACCACTCCTCCCATCTATTTAAATTGCTGTGTTGTTTATCTGCGTCAACATGGCGCTGGATTTCACTCCAGGTTTTCATGTCATTGACAAAAATTGCTGCTTCACAATCGAGATCCCTCACACAATCGTTCGCATATATTAGGAACAGTATTGGCCCTAGTTCTGAATCCTGAGGAACCCCACTCTCGACCGCAGCAGAAATTGGTCTCTCTTGGCCGACCCGGAGATTTCGGTTCATTTAATTCCTTTTATTCGTGCTACAAATTTCAACACCTTGATGATATTTAACTTTTATTAATTGTTCAAATGTTTTATTTATTAAGTTTCAATGCTTAGGAAACACCTGAAAGGATTGCACCACTAACCGAGTTCCCAGCGTTGGCTTAAATCAGCTATTTCGACCAAAATGTTTATAATTGACAGTTAGAACGAACCCAAGCCAATAAAGTATCAGGTGAAGACAAAGACTAGGAAGCAGATTTACCATTTGGCCTGTAGCGCAGTGCATAAATATAAGGTCGGCGAAAGTCTAGAATGTAAAGTATATTTAGCTATATCTCTGGTCGGCAGTTTAGAATCTACCAACACCAAACAAAAACAACAACAAACGGGTGTTGAATAACGAAAACCACCTACTTGTGGTTGATATTTTGGGTATGTATCTCTGCCTAACCCTTTCATAATAGGTACATAATGGTGTCTCATCGCTCCAACTTCTTTTAATTTGGACCTGACAATGTGGACAGGCACGGATTTTATCCGCTACATATGCAACAGTGCCTTGTAACTTAATGTACTATTTTCCAAAGGCATCTTCAAATTTTACCATGCGGAGGTCTCAAGTCTAACTCTTCTGATCGATGATTACTCCCATTCTTTCGTACAGACAGCACCCAAGGTGGGCTAAAATATATTCATTCTAGTCTACTGCAAAACAATTGCGCAATTATCTGCATGAGTATGCCATAGTTCTTCATCCGTTCATCTAGTAATCAATGCCATTTTTTAATTTCCAAAAGTGTCCAGCGCGTGAGAAGCAGAGCGAAAAACCACGCACATAGTGATCCAACTTCTGTCAACTCCATAGCTTAAATTTTAAGTTTTGAGTTCTCTGCTAATTGTGGTGATGACAATTCAGCCTTTGTCGAATGAAAGCAAGGGCTTCTATCCCAATGACACTGAAAACGCAACATTTTTTGGTAACTTCTTTGAAAAATATTTCCTTACTGAATTCGATCCTGTTCTTTCCATTCGCCTGCACTGAGATAGATTGCGCATTACCATTCGCATATCCCCAGACACCATTCATAAATGCATAATTCGTTAGAAAAACTCATACGCCTCTTCAATAGACAGTTTTTCAAATTTGATCACCGAGACGGTTTCGGGCCTTTAATGCTTGCTTGGCTATTTATTCTCGGTGTATATTTCGACCGGATTCTTCGCGGATATATTCAAGATTTGAAATATGCTTTTAGATTTTAATTCAGACTCTCGACCGGCGTTGGTAACTATCGGAGCGTGAATTCAACCCTAAGCCTAGCAAAACACTATGAAAAGCTTGTTCACAATGAAATGCTTGATTTCTGTCCATGTGAACATCTGCATAATGCCTCCAACTCACGAACTAACGAGCTGGAGGACACTGACATTATGTCCGTCTCTGTTGAGCCAGAGGTTCACAGTCTGTTTATGGATTTCCTTCTTGCACTACCTATCTCTTTTGCGGAAGTCGAAAACGCAACACAACAGGATCCACTGATGGCAAAAGTGACTTTGATGACGAACGCGCACAGATTTCTATCGGAACGCCCTCGTTCCACTCTGCCTTAGGGCTCATTCTCAAGCTCCCCAAGCAGCCGCACAGTGGCTTGTAGTAAAGGCAGAATAAGAACGCTGGAAAAGACTAGAAAGACTGAAATGGCCATTTCCGGCTCAGTTGCCGTCAGCAGTTAGTTATACCCATCGCAATTTGTTGCCCGCACAACCTTCTACAAAACTGTAGCATTTTCACCAACGAAGAAATTATATGTTGACCGTGAAGACTTTATCATGTTCTACGAATGAGTAATTCTGCCACAGAAAGTGCAATCGTGTCCTGAAACAGTTTCACACTGCACATCCGGGCACCAACCGCAATAACACTCTCGCTCGTTGGTATATTTACTGTCCACACACGGACATTAAATTGAAGCAACTGGACCGCTCATGCGCCAAATGCACCCTCGCATCAAAGGCACCACCGAAGACCACACTCGAGGCAGGGACTTTCCCAAACGCCCCATGCTCCAGAGTTCGTATCGATTACGCTGGGCCTATAAATGACCAGAAATTCCATATTGCCATTGCCGCATACAGCAAATAGATGGAGGTAATTCTCATGGAAATCATGGCAGCCTGAATCCTAATAAAGACTCTTCGGTTAATTTTTAGCAGATTTGGTTGTCCCTAAACTGTGGTGAGCGATAATGGAGGACAATTTAAATCAGCCGCCTTCGCATGATTCTGTAAACAATCAGGCGTTGATCAATCGCTTTCGCCATCATATCCATTGCAGTCAAACATATAGGTTGAAGTTTTCGTCAATACGTTCAATTGGGCTCTCCAGTAGTCAAACAATGAGGGGACTACGGAATAAGTTCCAAAAATACCCCTTCTGAACTATCGAGCCCCTCCACACGGTTTCTCCTGTGGAAGCTTTGTTAAAGAGAAGGCTTAGTAAGCCATTGGACAAAATTCTTCTGACATCCTCTGTCGGATGACAACAGAACAGTGATCATGAACTGATCAACCCGAAGTCGGTGGTTAGGCAATTCAACCGACGCCACGGGTCAAAGTGTAGTGACTTAACGCCGTATGCATGCTGAACGCTGAACCCCCTAGCTTTTAGATTCTCGTGCGCATCAGGCACTTTCTGTTCCTCGTTAATCCTGGCTGTCTACACAGGCCACTTATCTTCAAGGCTGACTCAAACATGGCCTCGCTGGATGCCCCGTGACGAATCCGAACGGTCCGACACGTGGGACGTCACAGACGCGGTGGCTGGAAGTGCACTAATTCGATAGCCTTATTCCTACAATCCCTTTTTTGTTCGTTCCGTATAAAATAAACTATGCCCCCATCTGGGTTCCCGCTTCTTCTCAGCTCATACGGAACCGGGCCAGAAGTTTGCAATGGCTTGGTTCTTCTCCCTTGTAACTTAAGCTGCTGCGAAATTGGCAACCGCGAGATTATCTAACGCTTACCTTCCAGATCTAGCTGATATCTTTTATTACAATTATTCTCTTTTGACGTTAACTGAATTTTTCCTGTCGTTTGAGATAACCACGGTTTGAAGAATTTAGTTCCCGACACCCTTTCGTGAAGCAAAATGGATGTCATCAATCACTCAGCCAATCGAGTCCTGACTATGTTTCCGTTTCCAATCCAGTTGAGCGGCCTATCCAACAGTGCCAGCACCCAGACCTCCTTTTCGATTTCCGATATCCCACATCTTATACCATCGGCATCTCTTCACTTATATTTGACAAAAGACGACTTTCACAACATGATTACTTAAAACCAGCCTTTTAAAATCTTTCGGGCTCTTATTTTGTTCCACAATGTTTCGCCTATGACTGTGAAATCGCATTTGATGTTATGTTATGCTTTGACTCAAACATTTTTAAATGTACACCATTTTATATTGACTGTACACATGCAATGATAACTTGACATTAATAGGGTCATCAAGGGCAATGCCTGTAACCCTTCAAAATATTCAAATATACTTAACTCAGAAATTGTCGCAACGGTATGCGGATTTATCGTCAACGTGCAATTCAACAACCGAAACACCGGCTTTCTCCAGCTGCCCTCTCGAGCTGGTTCTTTCCTACGAGCAACAGCCGCCTATGCTGCCCACACCCTTTACCGTTGATGTGTACCTCATTCACTCAAGTTAAGTATTCTTAAATAAATAAATAATAAATAAATAAATAAATTGTATATTTAAGGCCCAGAGGGCCCCTATCATTACAAACTTAGTACCATGGTTTAAATAAATACAAAGTGGATAATTGCTGCACTATGTGAGCATCCATATGAACAGCAGAAATGAGTAGTATGGTAAACATATCCGATTCAAAAAAAGATTTGCCATTTTTAAAAACAAAAGTCAACAATCGTTGGCATATACGGTGAACTCGAAAAAGAAGCAGTAAAAAAACCCTAGGGTTAAATCGGAGGCGGAGTTCGGCGAGCCGCCAATTTAAAAAAAAATAGGAGAAAAACTGCTTCACTAAAAAATTAATAGCTAAATGCAATGGGATAGTATTGTGATGTTTCTGACTGCGTATGAGGGTTCGGGACGCTCCTTGTCGGGTGAGAGGTAATATAGCAGTCAGAGCTACTGTTTATAAACACCATTTTCAATCTGAAT